>JAJLTW010000005.1:0-192072 GCA_030564125.1 Myxozyma lipomycoides
GATCGAAAAATTAAGTTGAGTAATGATCAATCTTGCCTTATCTGCTTGTTGTGATAAAATCCTTTGCAAATGATCATTACTTATATTCCGCAAGTTTTCTGGCACTTCATAGATATATCGTCAATCTCTAATAGCAATATATTGCACAAGGTTGCCTTTTGCATGTACATTTGCTTACAATGTACCATGTAGGGCTTGTTATGTTGATGATCTGCTCACAGTAATTTTCTTGTAATTCTCAGTCGAACAGACTCCCAGATTTACAACTGCTCGCTGTCGACAAGGGCGCACACGTGAATTTTAAATAAAAATAGGAACCTGTCCAATCATGATGCTCTTGCGGAAAAAAATACATTGTAGAACTGTTAAGACTAAAAGATCCGGATGTAATAATATTTTAAGTCACATTACAACAGTGAGGCTACCCAGATGCAGGTTTATTTATGCTGATAATGCGCGCTTCGCGCTCGATATAGTTCTAAATAGCTTATACACTATCTTGGCCTACTCATATTCGAAAAAATCAGAAAAAAAAGCAGGCAATTAATCACAATAAGCCAATAATATTCATTTAAATTTAAGCCTATTTTGGTGCGACAAATAGGCCGTACACCATGACTCCCCGACTCGTGAGTATGTCTGACTGTGCAACTCGTAGGTTCCGAGTCATGTCTATCCCCCCAGGCCTTGAATCCTTGATGATAAATCGGTCCATATTAGCTTCAGCTAACCAAAAATAAACGAAATTACATCTCGTTAATACGATAAATATTAAAGCAATAATCTTCTAACTAGGTTATTTGTCCCAACAAAAAAACCAACCACGTGACAATTATCCGCCGATAATATCGTGACGGTTTGCGATTTAGACGGTTTATCGTATCCGCCTTCTTTGTCATGGCGGATAATTTGGCGGATAAATATCGCCGGTTTTTGGCGTGTCGGATACGGTTGACGGTTTGCCAAAGGTCGGCGGATATCGGGCCGTGACATAGGCAATCATACGTGACTTTATACTCCTGTCCTCGGGTCATGCTGATTCGAAGATGCCCTGCGTGTTGCGGTCTCAGACACGGTGGTCCGCTTCCGCCTTGCCGCATCAGCTCCGCTTCCGAAATTTCCTGTTGCTTGTTACATAGCATTTACTCTAGTTGCCGGGAAGACTACCGACTATTCAATAACCAAATTAGTGCACCTGCGTGTCCAAATGCAGATCTGTAGCCAGGGTGGACGATCATCAGCCAAATACAGGGCAAAATCCGGGGTGGATAATTGTCAATAGCCGAGTGATATTAAGTGGAGAAGATAGCGGAGAATGTATATATATATCGAAGAAATGTCAATGCTAATCCGGAAATACCGCTGCAATACCAAACCGTTCATTATAGCAATCATGGAAGCAAGCGTTCTTAACAAAGCTCGTGCAGGCATTGCCGCCGATGCTGAGCACCCGGATCACACTTCACGGTCTTCGGAGATATCTCAAGGTCTTTGCGTTTTCGTAGGGGTGGGCACGAAAAAATATTCGCCGTTTTTTTACAATTATTTGTATTCGCTGGGTCTAGTGTGAGACTAAATTATGTTAGCTAGTCACATGAGCGAATATTGTTATATATAGACGGTTAAAGGTTCTTAATTTCGGCCTGACTCGCGACGCGTCACAAACGAAGAACAGTTCAGGATTCACACGTCACTCGAGCTTTGAAATACTTCAAAAATTTATTTTTCAATTAAAATTCCTAGTGGAATTTAGACACATGTATAATTTGCTATTTTCCTAATGGCGAAATTCCCGTAACTATGTCGATTTAATTTTTACAGTTTTTGAGAAATCGAATCATCAATTTTGTCCTGGAGATTTGATTTTCCAGAATTTTCTGGTGCGATTCATCATTTTTTCGTCAAATCATCCGAAATTCATTGAAAGAATATTAAAAATTAAATTAAACTTTTTCTAAGGCTTGTCCATTTGCGGACGCCTCTGAAAATTGATGGCAACACTGAACCGTCGTGCTAGGTACAGGTGCGTATTGAAGTTCCATGGGCGGTTGTATGATGGCCTGGTTCGTATGTAGTTCAATGACGCGTGCTCTCGACTGCCTGTTGTTCGATAATAAGAAGTCATGGATTGATTACATAAGCATACGGTAACATGAATCAATGACTCGAAACTCGCTATTATTGAATTACAGAAATGCGCCTCATAGTATGCTCTTCTTCACAGCATCAGTCTATTTGCAGATATTAAAGGCTTATCTGACGACATAAATGTTAACGCTATAATACACTACATACTGTTGACTAAATATTCGTGAATAACTGAGTCCTCCCTTATTACTCACGCATATAGCGAATAGCGAATATATTCGATTGCGGATGCGAATACAAATCCGCGAATATTCGTAACTCGTGCCCAACTTTAATTTCAAATGGAAAAGAAGGCATTTCTTTTATAATGCAAATATTAAGCCAATGATATTTTAACTATTTAATTGACTTTAACAGAAGTACTGAGCATGTGACAGTTATTGGCTTGATTTTGATAATATTTCATAATTAAATACGGTACTTTACCTTAATGGAATATTTTAATAGTGATGAAACTCAGTCATTCGACAAGTATTCTATCAGTTTCAGTATTGCGATTAAATATGCTTATAAGTAAGACACCCTCTCTGTCGACTTATGTATAAATATTACTTTGAAATCTACAGCTGCCAAATTATAGCTGAGCATCTACATGCCAATGTTAAATCTTGTGGTTTTAAATTTAAACTGAACTATTTTATTTTCAATCAGTAGTACCGAAAATACAAAAGAAAGTTAATTGATATTAAATGCCGCTCCATCGCGCCTACGGCATGGTGCTTCTCGCTCTCATACAGAGCCTTATTACCGGTAATGGATTGCATCGAAATTAGCAAAGCTAATTTTGCTAAATAACCAAATACATCTTTTTTATCTATCAAAGATCCAAGAAAAATAATAGATACTGTAGCTGTTCTCGTCTTTGGAAACCTTATCACTTTGTTCTATTATAATTGACTTTGATACTAAAGGCGGAGGAGAGTGTATTATGAAAGTACATGTTTACCATTTCACAAGCACCTCTCTCACGGTAAACCTTCAAGATTTTTCTTGTGTGTGCAGCTGGCTTGACCTTTTGTAACCAGCGCGCAAGTTATTATCTGTAACTGTCTGACTCTTTAATATTTATGGTTATGTACCGATTTAGCGCAAGGATTATGTTAGTTAAAGTAGATAGTCAACTTAAGCATCACTTGGCCATGCGCAGCAACGCCATTGTGTGGACGGCGTACCTGACTCGTGCATAACGGAGGCATGCAGTCGAGATTGTCCACAATCCCCGCTATTGCGGTGCATTTTATATTGCCTGGCATTTCTATCAACTGCACTTTGGTTTGATCATCTATCTTGGCATTGTGTCTCACATCCGGAACGTACAAAGGAGTGCATTGCTTATCATTCATGTTAATTGCCAAGCTCTTTTATCTGCTAGCTCGGCAATTCCCTTTGTCTAGGGGCGGCTGGTCTATTTGAGAATGCTATATAAACGCTAGTATAGCCTGCCTAAGGCGATCTCTATTTGCTTATGACGAAAGCTGCTTTGCCATAGCGTAATTACATGTTTGTATCGTCTTAAGAGTAATGGCAAAAAAATCGATTGATCTTGCTCATCCTCCAGTCTTGGAGACCCCAGAGGAGACTGCTGCTCGATCCAAGTCTCTTGGTATAAAGATTATTTCTAAAGTATGGGATGCATTTGCAAAGACGGGTGAGGAGCGCAGTTTTTTATTAAAGCTGGATATGTTTTTATTGTATGTGGTTGAGCTCTTGTCGAATAATTGCTAACTTAGTAGGCTGTATATTGTTTTGTCCTATCTGATCAAAACGTTGGATTCGACAAACATTAATAACGCTTTTGTGTCTGGTATGCAAGAAGACCTTTCGCTCTACGGAAATGAACTTTCTTTGTTCTCGACCATGTTCTCAGTTGGTTACTTCTTGGGTTCGGTTCCGTCGCAATTGCTCATCAGCCGGATTCGGCCGTCTATTGTGATTCCCTCGATTGAGCTGTTATGGGGAGGTGTGACTATGTCTACAGCTGGATGCCAATCAGCTCATAGTATTTACGTTGTGCGCTTGATCATGCGCTTTTTGGAGGCTGCTCTGTTTCCTTCGTTTTCACATGTCATTGGTTCGTGGTATACTCCCGCTGAACTTGGCAAGCGGTATTCTCTTTTTTACAGGTATATAGGCTTTAATTTTTTTTTTTTGTATTAATATGTAGTGATAATTGAATAGTGCCCAACCTTTGGCCAACATGTTTTCCGGTTTCATTCAGGCTGGCGTTTACACGTCTATGAACGGTATGCCTCTATCTAGTTTAGCTAGAAGATATGTTGCTAATAACAGGCCTTGCTGGTCTTGCTGGATGGCGCTGGTTATTCATTATTGACGGCGTGGTCACTTTTCCAATTGCAATTTTTGGTTACATCGCGCTACCAGACTATCCCAACAGATGCCAAGCTATCTATCTCAATGAACGAGAAGTCTATATTGCAAATATGCGCATGGAACTTGCAGGACGCAAGCAGCCTGAGAAAATTACCTTCAAAATGTTTCTCAATACCTTTAAGTCTTGGCGTGCTTATGTGTTTCTTCCATTGTACAGTATGGACCTGCTTACGTTTTACTTCACTTACTTTAATTTGTGGTTGAAATCTTTGAAGATTTATACTGTGCAGCAGATCAACTTGATTCCGACAGGCGGATATGCAATTGCTTTGGTATCTTGCTACATTTTTGGTTCTGTATCTGACGCCACTGGGATTCGTTGGCCACTTTGGTTGGTTATTATTGCGATCAAGTTCGCCGGATCTACTATCTTGGCCGTTTGGGACGTTGGGTTCCATGCCAGGATGTTCGGATTTATGATCGGCCATATGGCGTATGCTGGTTTCCCAATCATGTTGACATGGATGTCTGAGTCGTTCCAAGACGATCCTACTTCACGTGGGTTGCTTGTAGGCTGGGCAAACACTGTCAACATGATATTCAGTTTTTGGTGGGCTATTGTGGTATGGCCCTCGTCACAGGCACCCAATTATACTGTTGGCTATAAAATGATTTCACCTTTGGCCGCGTGTGAAGCTATCATGGTTGGTGTCTTCTGGTATGGAATTCGCAGGGAACAGCGGGGCAAGACACTGAATATATATGGTCTTGCCGTCGATCGCGGTGATTTAATTGAACTCAAGACGTCTGCTACTGGCAAGTTTGAGACACAGTCTGCTGATATTGAGGCCGATGCCGCTGATGGATCTCTTCACTTGGTGGAAAAGAAACACGTCGAGGTCACTGCTTTTGAAACTGGTGAAAAGCTCTAGATGTTGATGATGTAATACCAAGCTCTAGATGGTGATGATGTAATACGAAGTAACTAGCTGATAATAACTAATATATTTTATAAAAACAATTGACGAACTAAATCGAGCTTATAGTTTACTATCAAGCCGTTTAAGTTTTTCAAAATACTTGATAATATTACCTGAAGTAACATAGGAAGTCGCCATTATAGTCACCATTGGATTGACTCCACTTGCTGATGGAAGAGCACTTGCATCAGTCACGAAAACATTGTCGCATTCCCATAACGAACCATTTGGTCTAACAGCTCCTAATTCTGGAGTTCCGCCCATTCTACAACTGGCCATCTGATGAGCTGAACCCATGAGAGAAGTGTACTTTTTCCCGTAATGGCTTGCCTTTGCGCACCATTCCTGAAATTCCTTATTTATAATTCCTTCGCTCTTGATTTCTGCTGTGACCTTTAATTTAGGAATTGATGAATCAGATAGTATAATCTCATCGCATCCTTGAGCCACTAGCACTTCGGCAGCGTTAACCAAACCCTTCGCAATGTGCTTTCTGTCGATTTCGGAAAGTTGGTAGCTTATCCGTGGCTTTTCGGTATCAGAATCAGCGTAGACTCTTCCTTCACCAATGTCACGAGCAAGTGATATAAACGATGACATGTGATTGTATTTGGTTAAGTAAGATTTGTAGTTCTCGGCATTCTGCCATCCAATTGAAGCAGTCATGACCGCTGGATGATGATACATTGCTTCAATCTTAACTCCATGACCATTACCATCTAAGTTTTCGCAATCAAAATTTACTGTAGTCAAAATAGAATGCTTTCCAGGATCAAAATCAATGTCGTTAAAAATACCGTAGACAAGTCCGACCGGGTGCAGCTTCAAATGACGACCAATGTTGCGGTTGTTAAATCCAGACTTTAGCAATAATATCGGTGTGTTAAGACTACCGCCAGCAATTACAATGATTGGAGCTTCGACAGTGACATTGGTGTCAAAAACCTTAATTTCAACGCCGGTTGCATTTCCGTTTTTGTGAATTACTTTCTCGACTAAAGCCTGCTCAAGGAATTTGCTGCCGCTTTTAGCGGCGTCGACAAACCAATTGGCCTGGCCACCTTGTTTAGTTCCAGATCTGCATCCAAATCCACAGTATCCGCAGTCATGATACTGATTTTTTGTATTCTGTGGTACATTTTTACAAGCTTGACCTAGTTTCGCTGAGCCATCAATTATAATCTGGTTGTTTTTGGAATGGTGTATGTTGGTAGTGACTCCCATGACTTCACAAACATAGTCAATGGCTTTCTGATACTCAGGAGTGATAAAAAAGTCAACTTTATTCTTGATGGCCCATTCTTTGCGAACAAATGCCTGAGTGGCTAAAGATGCACTCCAGTTGATAGTCGACCCGCCGCCAAATGTACTTCCGGCTAAAATGACCAATGTTCCCTCGTCATTCTTGAGTACTCCGGAACCCTCAAACATGTTCACTGTAGCTTCACCTTCTGACATGTTGTACTCATCTTGATGATAGTATTTTCCCTTTTCGACCACGAGCAACTTCAAACCAGCTTTGGCAAGAGCGTTTGCAGATACACCAGCACCACAGCCAGATCCGACAATAATTGCATCAAAGGAATATCCTTTGAGCTCTTCCACAGACCTAATAAACGTATAACGAGAATATTTAGGTTTAGTGAGTTCTGCGTCTGCGCTGTAAGGCATCGAACTCGGGTAGTTCATAGCCTTGTGAAGTATTGAGGTACGGCTATATGCCATGGCAATAATACTTTTGAGAGTATCATAGATCTGTCGGAGCAGGGGCAACCGAGCTTTCTGTAGGCGGAGAAGAATTTTCTCCCGTGCCTCGACCTCAAGTGAATGAGCAGGGTGCAGAGATGAGGTCAAGAGAATTGAGCCCACAATAGAGCTAAAATTGGTTATTGAGCATCAATATCGTCACCTCCGGCAGATCAAAACTCACTGAAGACTGTCGAGAAGACCTCTTAGCAGGACCATATCGGCTGGCAGCACGTAAGGTAGAATCCCGTTGACCAGTTCATCCTTAAACTGCAGATTTTGTGAGGGAGTGTCCTTCGCCAGAGCAATGATCGCATCCTTGTATTCGTCGGTAAGGTCACGCTCGGGGACGTTCGCAAGTACGGCCTGAGGGTCGACGGAACCGAGCATGGCATCGGCGTAAGCCATAAGCGTCTCCCATTGCTGCTCTGAAAGAATCTCTTCGCCTGTGCAAGCACTCGACATCACAGGAGTAAGCAAGCAGGATCAAATGGTTGAACGAGATCAAATCTGCAATGAACAGTTGCTGTATGCAAGTCTCAAGCAGACCTAGTAGTGATACTACAAGACCATTTACATGCTACCAAGGATCCAACACCGCATTTTATACCAATCGAGCTGTTTTTCCCCTCATCCTCGTTGGAAAAAAAATCAGTCGTTCTGTGCCGGGAAGGGGAAATGTCATTTGCCGTCCGTGGTGTGGGGTAATTGTGTCTGGTTCATGCGCAATTGCCGAGCTTTTTCGAGTCGCGCATCCACGGGGCTCGTATCAAGCAAAAGCTTTCATTTTGGCTCTTCAGATATAAAGATTAAAGGGCCTCGTGCCGTTTAGTACTTCCATCATCAGGTTTTTAACTTGCAGTTGTAACGGGCTACAGGAAAAGCAGTTGTAATGGAACGACCCAGGTTGCAAGTCAACCCCAGGCAGCAATTCAATCTAACTAAGAGAGCGAATTGCACTTTGGAACAACTTTTAGGACGATATGCCAAATGATTGAGGTTTACGACTTCACTGATGCTGAAATCTCGCACCAATGACCATAGCATTCAATTTACACGAGTCTGCCAAAATATACCCTTGTGAGCAGACCAAGAATACTTAAAAAGTGTTAAATTTTGAACTACTCAAATGATATTAGGGCGTGATGATTGGCGGTATGCCAAAAAAGTACCCAACGGTGAGACAAAAGACTGGTCATGTCGAGATATTCGCCGATGAATGTAAGGACAGCGCTAGTACGTCAATCTTTAAAGACCGTAGATAGTTGCATTATTTATCACTCAATCTATTTGTTTTTCAAAGCATTTTCTAGTATTCCTGTAGCTGATGGTTGTTGATATCCGGAGTATCAAGCTAGGAAGTGTAGCCAACGCAGAATGCAGCCAGAGACTAGAGTTACTCATTATCATGCGAGAAATATGGGATTTTGTAGCAGAATTATAATCTCTTGACTTTATTTTTGAAAATAGTATTTTTTGGCAATCAAGTTAGAAACGTGAGCAAGAAAGCTGATAGAGTTATCAGTACCTTGAATTAAAAAACATATGTTTTGTATTGTGTATTAGAATCATCCAAGTCTTTGATTCATGCATCCCAGATTATAGCAGCAGCAACTTTTCCTTGATTTAAAGCTCAATATTTGCAAACCATCTGCCATTCTTTGTGCGCTGTGCGATCCAAAGAACTCGATGGACTCCAGAGATTGTTCATGATATTCAGAATTTGGGGCCAGCCAGTGGCCAATAACTCCTACTCCAGTCTATGGTATTACTCGTTCTCCAAGCATATGTAGACTAATTATAGCGCATGATTATGCTAGATTATTCGACTTGAAAGGCAATAGAATTCAGATCTTTAACACATGTTTTTGCAAGTTCCTATGAGGAGTATCTAGACGATAAATCTAACATGATGAGATAGTAATCAATTGCTTTATGTTTCAGAATAAAATTAAACAAGTGTCAAAGCCGATTAGAACAAAATATTTTTTGATGAATTGAGCCAGATTACGTGGAATTTCTAGTGATTGAGCCCCTTGTATTCGGGAGATTTTTTAAGGCTTATCAAAGGCTCCTCAGAATAATTTGAAAAGCATTATGCCAGCCTGGTCGTAGAAAATATCCTTGCTGAGTCGCATATTTTCATATTCGCAATTGAATGCACGGTCTTGCGAGAATCAAAATACCTGGTATCACGTGCGGAGAATCCGAGAGAGCTATAAAACCAATCCTTCACATTAGTATTGGCCGGAGATACCAGACACTAGCTGCAGAATAAAAAACTCAGCAAAATATGGAAGCACCAATATTTGCCTACAAGCGACCTTAAAAGCTTTTGGTGCAAAGGATTTATTAATCTTATAGTAAAACTAACAACCAAATATACCAACTGAAAAAAAGGGGAAAGAAAGAAGAATCATAGGAATAATAACACCTGAACATCTTCCTCCTATATATACCGCCACAATAAGTCACAGAAAAAATAAAAAAAGAAAGGGGGTAGGCTCTTCACGATACGATATCGGCAGGTATTTGCTATATCGTCAATCATATGCAAAGCAAAAGAGTGTCGATAAATATCGGCTCTCGTATCGGCTAAGCAAAAATGGTGCCGATGCTTATCGGCGCGATATTTTATCTGCGATATGCGCGAGATCAGCTAATCGTGAATAGGGGTCCCAACACAAGGGAACAATAATAAACCTCCTACTAGCGTAAAAAAAACCAAAAGCTGCAAAATAAAATAGGAGTAGTTCATTAAATCAACCAGCCCATACCACGGGCACCAAAGCGTGGGTCGGGTGACTTGATCACGCGCAATGGACTGAAGTTTGCTCATGTATGTTGGTTAGAGACAGGGAGTCTGATGACCGAATTGATACCATAAGCACAAATTGATCCACGAAAGTTAGTTATGTTCAGTATTCCGGAGTTATGGAGGAGACTAGCCACCGAAGTCGGCGATTCGACTTAAAGTGACAAACCGTCCGCATGATCCTCATGACCTCCTTGGTTGGGAGGTGTTGTCCTCAACACCACTTACCTCCAACCAAGGACCCATAAATACAGAACTTTAATTAACTTTTATGCATTCCACACACCGCTAGTGTGCCATCGACCTGTTGCAAGCGAAATACTCCTTTGCGCACTTCGGTGATGGCCTTAAATGGCCCAACTCACTTCGAGAATAAGGCATGTTTGCGTACCATGCATGACCTTATGTTTTACCGCGTCTCCAACGACAATCTGAGGTGGCTCCGGGATTTTTTTTTTGTTGCGAGAAGATGTTTGATTCACTTGCGAGCGTCAAGGGAGCGTTGTTGCTGTGAACGTAAATGACCAATATCTAATTATTCCGTAACAATAGACGAGTCTTTTATTCTGTTGCTAGTGTCTGGTGTCCCAGACTAGTAGTCAAGAATTGTTTTTTATAACTCCTTCGGTTTCACGGCACGTGGTTATCTAATCGCAAGACAAAAAGATATCATTTTGCTTTGACTATTCCGTCAAGGTTGCTGCTTGCTTTCACAGAGACATTTTCGCTCCGCTCCCGTGGCCCCGCTCCAGGTGGTTTCCCTTCCGACGGCGAACTCAGAGCTATTGAACATGGTGGTCACGCTAGCAGTTCTCTAGCTGTGCCAAATTCTTCGATTGTGTACTCCCTACGGTCCCTGAAATAATGGATCCCTATGTCGAGCCTGAGCCCAGTTCGCGCTATTCAGATATCATCGAATCCATTGAGTCCTAATATAGGAGGATATGTTGTTGCTGCTTCCGGTCCGGCTCCTTCTGATTCCTCGTTTCAAGAATTACGCCTCCAAATGGCAAAATAAGTGAACAGATTTGTACGTTATTTCATTTTTAGGTTGAAGGTCGTAATCTTCCACCTTCCTTGCCTGCTCGTCCACCTGTTTAAACTTTGCTTACCAGTCCTGAAGTTGCCACGGTTTTGCCCTTTTCTATCTCTCTCAGGTACTGGTTCGTTTTCGGCTATAGAGCCCAAGCTTCGAATTAAACCTTACACTGGTGCATCTCTTGAAAATCCTGTTATTTGGCTACGCAAAACATCGTCTACTCTATCGCTGGCTAAGGTTCCGAGAGAAGACTGGACGAAAACTGGTATTCCCTATGATTGTATCAGATTGTGGGTAAAGAATCATGGACAGAAGTTTAGTGTGTCGAGGATAACATCTCTCAAGCAGCGAGTTGTGTCTCTATCCGACACATCGCTAATTTCAATCCTTTACGCGTGGTGAAGTTGTTCACATACTTGACTACCCTATCATGTACTGCGGTCAGCATCGGAATTCGAAAGGATGACGCTAAGATGAGAGATCTTGTCTTATACCGCTAAAGTCGTGAACACGCTCAAGCGGCACACTTGCTCACACTTGACCGCTCTTTCACAACCGCTCATTGTACTGTTTACTAGCTAAATGGGTATTGTATCTTATTTTTATCACACTATTGCTCAGTCTGAAGCTTCACCTATTATCAACAATGTTTTGGTCTTCCACTGAACCCTAAGCTTGGTCGTCATATCGCGACACGCGCGTACTGCGTAAATACATAGTTTACAGTACATATTGGGTTATATAAACAAAAGAATTAAAAACAATAATTGGGTTCCGTAAAGATTGAAATTAGCCTGTGTGTGTAGGATAAAGACAGCACTGCCTGTAACTCGTAAGTTCCCGATCTTGCAAGTACATAGTTGACTATCTCGCTCAAACCAGTCATCCTTTTTGGGAAGAAATAACACGCAACTGCTTCCAAGCAAAAGCTAATTGACTGGCATAATTTGTGATATTAAAAAATATATGGTTTCTATAAAAGACTTAGGCCGCCTTCTGAAATGATCCACCAAAGGTAAAACTTTGAGATACTTTGCTGGTGGCTTTCAGTAGCACCATCGCCATCATAACTGATCACCACCAGTCAACGAATAATGATGTATTTTTTGAAACCACTATAGACGTGATAAAAGGGCGTTAAGTGAGTAGTCAAAGTCATAATTTCAAGCATGTAAATGTTTCAGCTAATCCTGAAGGCTAAAATCCAGTTGTGGTGCTTAAATTTTGAGATACTCAAACCGTAAACTTGAACAATCGTAAACATGTCGATTAAATTATATCATAGTAGGTATGTAAGATAATAAGCAGAAATAATGCATTACTTCTTAGCTAATATTTAAAGCTTGCCCTAAAGAGTTAAACTCCGCTGTGGGTTTGATTTTCACTCAGGTGAACGTACATATATCTTCAGTGTCCTAAACTCGTAAATTATGTCATTGTGGACAGCTCTAATGTTATACATGAAAAACTATATTACTATTATATGCGTGAGAAAAATGAATAACCTAAAAAAACAATAATCTAAACATGACCAAGAAACCCAAGTACCAATTAAAATCGTGGTGGGTGGCGTCTGCGGAAAGAAGTACCCCAAATGGTAAACACGATCGCAAGACTGCCTTGTAAAAACAATGCACAAAATCCGAGTAATGAGCAACCCCAGCCCATTCCTAACCTTCTAAACAAACTTGGACTGACTAGTGGGAAAAATGCACCTGCAGTCATGCGGAAACAGTTACCAGCAGCGGTAGCTGAAGCGGAGTATCCGTATGGTGCAAAAACTTCAATCAAATAAGTCTGAATTGGTAACATGGTGGAAACCATACCAATTCCAAGCGGGTAAAATGATGCAACGACTGCAAACCAGTGAGCATGCGTCTGGACTGTCCATCCATACCAAAACATTGCCAAGGGAAATAAGATGCATGATAGCAGCAATGGTCGTAGTCTGAACTCTGGTTCACGCACGCCGTTATTGCGTTTGGTCAAATACCGCACCAGCTTATCGTTTGTAGTACCCACAAAAAGCAAGCCACTGATCAAACCAAGACCTAAACCAATATATGCTAAACCGGCTACACCTGCAGACCATCCGTAGTCATCACGGAATGTGGTGCTGATGGTGGTCAAGAAAATATAAAGATAAGCAAAACTCATAGCCATATAACCACCTAAGAAAGTGACAACTGGGTTGGTGAAAAGTAATGCCATTGGCCTCGAAATTGCGTGCCAAAACACCAACTGAGGTGAGCGTTTTCGGCCAACGATCGTTGCCGCTTCAAGCTCAGGACGGTTGAGCTCCTTGCGCAATTTGAGTGTCTTTCTTTGAATTAATATGCTGTGGTTTGTCTCCTTCACGAGAAAAAAAAATATAACAGACATGATTAATCCAAGAATAAGCAACAATCGAAAACACCATCTCCAGCCTTGAGGCGACGACTGAGCAATGAAACCACCCATTATTGGTGCAACCACTGGTCCCATAAGCGGGCCAAGAGCAAACGTAGATGCTGCACGACCCATACGTTCCTTCACAAACAAATCGGACACCACACCGCCACCGACGACCATGGATGCACACCCGAGAAAGCCGCCGAGAAAACGACAGGCCATGAATGTCTCAATATTCTGTGCCCACGCGCATCCAATGTTGAATAAACCAAACAACAAATTAGATAGTGCAATAACGTACTTTCGACCATACAATTCAGACAACGGCGCATGCATAAGCAGAGGACCCCAACCAAATCCAAGAACGAAGATTGACACCATGAATTCCTCGATAGTCGAGTTAGTGACGTCAAACTCCTTTGCGACAAATGATACACCAGGTGCGAACAAGGTCGACGCGAACGGAAGCAAGAATGTTGAAAATGCAACCATAGATAGTGTCTGCCACTTTCTGCCTTCAGGCCAATTCAACGGGTTCTCTGGATCATCTGGTCCATTCCAGCCCACGATTCCATTATCCATGTCGCTGAGCTCGCTCATCAATGGCTTTCTCTTATTAGGGCCCGGCTGCTGCTGCTTGGCTTCGGCCTTTTCATCGCCGTCGTTTGGCAGCGACTTGTCCGACAAGCCTGACTCAAGATCATCTGAAAAGGACATTGTGTCTTCTGCTTTCTTCTTTTCGTCGGCAAGTAGCTTCACATCTCGTTCCACCTGCACCGCACCTAAATCTTCAGTTGGCAGCGAAATTATGGATGAACTCTTTGAAGACACCATCGCGTAACGTTGTTCACAGCGTCAAGTATGCATACACAGCAACCAACGTATAACAGCAATTCACCTGGCAGTCTGTCAGTTATCCAATGTCGTTGTCTGCCGGTTTGCAATCTTCTCTTATATATTACCGCTGACAAACCCGCGATAAGGGCACACCTGCACGCACATACTATCTGCCGCCACAGCTCGGGAGCGGTCTCAAAGCCGGAGTTATGTAACAGTCGCGCAAACTATTGTTTTCGTTGGCGGCAAAAGCAACAAAGAAAAAGACAAAAGAGGAAAAAAAAAAAAAAAAAAAAAAAAACAACTTTACTTGCTGTACAGATTTATTAGGTAATTTTGCCATTTGTAATGAGGCCAATTCTGGGCCTTGCAGCCAATTCGCCCATGTAAGATCTAGCCTGCGCGGAAGTTCCGTCGGTCTGCCCGAGCCTCCGTGAGCCTTGCGTCAAATGAGTCGCGCGAGCACAGTCACCACCAACTCTGCCTCGATAAGATCGCAAATTGATCCAACGGACCGCGATACACCAGCAAGAAGAGGCCATGCATTGTGCTTCATAATAGTACAATGCACATATACATATGTACATAACATATCTATGTACATAACTACTCAGTCCCGCAGCCCTGGCTTTACGATGCACTGCAGGGGGCGCTGCGATAAGCAGATCTGATAACAATCAACTCGAGGCTTGTCGCTCAGCCAAGAGAATAAGCGCACCATCCGAGGAGAGTCCAACACACTTATGCAAGTCTACCGCTGCTTGTTTTCCAAGTCACACTGTGCATTCAGTCAATCCACGGCAGTCAACAATGCAATCTTATTCTACTGTAGACAACCCCGCTCCCAGTGCGACAATTTGTGCTGGCGCCGATTAGGGCACGCACGCGTATTGCTCGCGTTGCTGTCGGCTGCTCGGACTCCGGAGTTTGCTATCTTAACGCCGGCTCGCCGAGGGTAACTTAGTCAGTCTTGCAATAGTTAGCTTAGCTATGTTATTAAATTACCAGTTCGAACTATTATTGCCTCACGGAGTTAAGTCGCGTCGGGCTTTGGTTCAGAGCCCTTGCGGCCGAGAACCAACAACGGCAAATTGAGTCTCGGAGTTGAAAAAAAATAAGTTAGTTACGAGTGCATGGTAACTAACATATTACGTAACACAGTTCTAACTACTGTGGATTCAATACATTCCTTTAAAATCTATTCACTTCTTTCTATTTCTGTTACTGATTACTAATACTGATTTGTAATTGTTTTGTTTTAAATTTTATAATTATCTGCTAATATTACCATTGCTTGTTACCTGCTTCACGACCTCATATTCCCTAATACTATTCAACCTAATAATACAACAGCTAAAATAGAGGCATCTCTTAACAACTCAGGTGAGCACCTTAACTGGAACATGCTGAACCAGCGCACTTGCAAGGTGATGCGAGTTCCGGGGACGGAAAATGACTCGGTACTTCTTTGGAGTAGACACCAAGCTGGTTGGGTCTGAAAGCCCAGTGACTGGATCGCAATCAATAGCATCGTACTCCACAATCTCAAACGCCGAGATTAACCGTAAAAACAACAAATAAAGTTCACGATTGGCAAGTAAAAATCCAGCGCACATGCGACTTCCCTGGCCGTATGTGAAAATAGGAGCATTTGGTCGCTCCAAAAATCGCTCTGGACGAAACTTCATGTAGTCTGGATAAAGTTCTGCATCAGTATTACATGCCCACGCATTAAGAAAAATATTAGTACCTTTAGGAATGACTTTTCCGTCGTACGAGAAAGCTTTCTCGGTTTGACGAGGAAGTGCGAGACGAAGCGGTGTGTAGAGGCGAAGTAGCTCACGGACTAGAGCTGCAATGTACTCAACCTTCTGGTCATCTAAAGCGTCGCAAAGAACTTGCTCAGATGTATATACCTTTCGAATTTCACTTAAAGCTTTCCTTTGAATATCAGGACGAGTGGCTAATAACGGCAGTGCCCATGCAACTAGGGTGGTGATTGTATCCAGACCACCAGAAACCATAGTCAATGAAATAGAAGTCAGTTCCTTTGGCGATAACTTTGCTTCCGGGTCTAGTAATACATTAGCCTGAATGCATGGCTGATAGTTGCCATTGGAAATTCTTTCGTCGAGCTCATCATTTAAGCGATTAATGTATTTATCACGGCGACTACGCATATCTGCTGCGAGTGAATAATGTTTGGTAAACGGAATCAGTCTTACAAGTGGTACATAGTCCTCCCAATTTCCCGTAGTGCTGCGAAACCTAGACACATATTCCTCGACTTCTGTGATTTCGGCAAACAGTGGATCGGTCACGCTATCGACGCGAGTACCCCAGTTTAGCGTGAGCGATAAATTCAGTGACAATCGTTGGATCATGGGTAATGGATCAACAGGTCGGTCTCCTTTGCGACCAAACTCAAACAAGTCAGTAATGAATTCCTTGGTCTCAAGGTCGATAATGGGTGTATAAGTGTGGACCGCAGGTCGATTGAGAGCCGATGCTGCTGCTTTACGACGACGACGCAATGACTCACTGAACGGTGATGTTCCAATAGTAAAGCCAGCAGTCGATGAAACCACCTGCAATTAATAAGAATTTCCCACTGAATTAGAGTCTCGCCATAACTTACCTTGTGGAAAGTGTGAAACATTGGACGGGAAATCGTAGCAGAAGAGTTCGAAACAAACACTTTATGCGCTGCTTCAGCAGAGTTAACAATAAGAATCGGTACATTTCCGAGTTGAACTTGAAAAACACTGCCATATTTTTCTGCCCATTTCTTATACTTTTCTGATGCGTTGACTCGAATTTGTGGAATATTGCCTAGTAATGGGTACCCACGTGGTCCATCAAATCCAGGTATACGAATGCTATGGCGATATATTTCATTTAAAATAACATAGAATAAAAACGTTGCTGGTATAAGATATAAAACCGTAGCTACTGGATTCTGTATTACGACATCAACAACTTCCTTAAGCTTCTGTAGAATCGCCATCCTACAAAACACTAGCCCGATCGAGCAATTGCTGATTTGACAGTAAGTATAAAAAAGCACTAGAACACAAATATTAGACAACAGAAAAGACTAAGTACAATTCGAATTCAATTTGTTAATATGTAGCAAATAAAAATAAACTCAGTTGTAAGATCCGCGTCATAGACTCATAGGATCGTTTATTTTTCTAGGGGCGATTGCGAAACTGTCTTTGTTAGGAATTGGCGCTTTTTTTTTTTTGTACCACTGCTAAACACACCAACACCTATCCTAACCGCACTTTGATAGTGAAATTGTTGAACTTTAAAATTTACAGCCAATTTATAGATTCACTTTAAATCTCTATCAAGAATGCGTCACAAACAAATACAAACAAAATGCAATTAATCCAACCTAAACACCAAAAACAAAATAAAAAAATTTTTATAACGTTACAGTTCATCAAAATGGAATGTTTAAAACATCTCTTCGACCAGTTTGAAAAGAACGTCATCCCAAACAGAGTCGTACTTTGCAGGTGTCTGTTGTGATACAATCTGTGCAGCATGTGATGGCTCTATCCCCAAAGATGTATGTCCTGAGCCAAGCGGGAAAGATGATCCAGTCGTGATTAACTTTGGTCTATCGCCTCCAGAAGACATCGCGGGTCCTAGTGCTACAGTCGCAGGAAGCATGTCTTGTCTTGTGTTGGGCAGAAGAGGTGCGTTAAATGCACTCGGGTTCACCGGTCTACTCTGCATTCTTTTCACTGAAGTATACTGATCATCTAAGTTGTCTTCACCAGATACGTAATTGAATAATTCGGAGATTTCTGTGGTCAAGTCTCCAGACGGCTCAGATGTTTGCTGTGTTTTAGTATATGTAGATGACGGTAGCGTCGCCTGTGAGTTTTGTGGAATGGGTGAAAGTGGCGGATTACCGCCAATATATCCCGGTGTTGCTGGAAGCTCCAATCGTTGATTCGGTGAAGTCGTTGAAGTATATAATTGCGCAGACTGGCTCTTTGAAGGTTGCAGTACCGGGGAGGCTTGTAGTGGCCGCGACAGATCACTGCTTCCATTACTCCAAGTGGTTGGATGTAGCTGTGCCGAATTTAGCGAGGCATTAGGCTGTAATTCACCCAATTTCTCCATCGGATTTACAGCATTTGATGAATTAGCCGCGTTTGGTGTACGTTGTCCAGATGCCGCTGTTACTGAGCGTAATTGCTTTACTGTAGCCCAAAGACGTTTACCAGTCATAGAAAAGGTTGAAAGCTGCTTAACCAGATCAAGGGCCATATTGAATTCTTTCTTACAGAGTGCGGAGAACGCCGCAGGTGCATGAATCATGGCAGTGAATAAAACACCAAGTGAAGATACCAAGAAATAGTTGTAGTGGATCGGACATCTTGAATAAAGATCAGTTTCGAACTGGAGACGCCATAGCTCTCTGATCGAATCTAAAGCAATTTCAACTGCTCGAATAGCATAAGGCATATGATCTACAATGATTTTGGTAGAGAAAAAAACAGGTCTGTATAAATGAAGAAACATAAGATTCGATCGAAGGTACACGAGTGTTTGCAGCTTTCTTGATTGTCGAGGCGGAGGAATCCATGCATCACCACTAGTCGTCGGAGATCGATTGCGCAATTCTGGAGGCAATGATCGATGCCATTTGTCTAGCAAAAATTCAATATAATCAATCTCATCAAAATTGATTGAACCCCCCTGTTGTGGCTTGAATGACGTTACCGACTTGAATACGCGACTTCCAATATTGCTATAATCTACCATAGCACGAACGTACATCACTCTGCATGTTTTGTCGTCAGAAGCAGTAGAGACTAGACATTCTGGAAGTTTCTGATCAATGTCCTCGTCACGAAGCATGTAAGATCTGCCTGTACTAAAAGCCATCCTGCGGTCAATTACGTAGATCGACCAAAACAACATCAAACACTTTTCACGCTGTTCTAAATCAGGAAAAATCTGCTCAGTTTTGCTAGATTGATGTAATCCAAGCTCAATACACAATACGCTAGCAAACCCAATCGTACGATAAGCTAAAGACTCTAGATCTGCGTGAAACTGATAAGTATGAATGAGTAAAGTCGAAAGCACTGTATAGATATCTGCAGATCCAGCAATGATGTTACGTTCGTTGACAGCCAATACCTCCTGATACAATTTTCTTCCCTCAGCAACGTGCTTTTCTGAGATAGCAGAAGAAATAGCCAGTACCATCTTGATAACATGAAGATCATTTTCATTAAATTCCTCGCTTTGCTCGTTTTCAGTAAAAAAATGGTAAAAATCGTCATATTTTTGTGCAATCGTGCCCTCATCAAATATAGGATACATTGAGTTAATCTCTGTTTCGTAGATATCAATCATGTTAAGAGCCTCATCGCGATCCATATGGAACCATTTCTTTGCTTTTCTGTCTCTAGCTGTCCTAGAACTAGAAGGACCATCGTCTTCGTTGTCGATTTCAGCTGACTTGTTATCACACTCCATTTCATCGTCATCCTGATCCTCTTCACTAAGTTGTTTGCGACAATTTAGGACATGTTGGAATGGGAAAATCGAAGCAGTTGGACCATTAAACAATGTTTCCTCATGATTACCCCAGGTCTTCTTTGGTTTCGGCAGCGTGATTCGGCTACGAGACGATAGAGATACTTCAGCATTGGCAGGAGAAAGTGTAGACAACGTTGGGAATGCAACTGATGTCGATCGGGATGAGTAATCTGATGGAGTGGAACCGGCACTTGCTTGCAAAAAGGGTGCCTGTTGGTATCCCTGATATGTCTTTTGTGTTGTATCTTGAAAAGAAGGCGTTGGTGAAGGGGAGACCATGCTCGGTGGTGCTATTGTTGCCATCGATGGAAGATGCGTGCTTTGAGATATCGCTGGTGGGGGCTGTGGGACAGGTGGCGGGATACTCTGTGGTCCCACTAATGATTGCGGCGGTGGCAACTGATTAAGAGCAGATACCGTCTGAGAGGTATTTACCGATTGCATTTGAATAGGTGTAAATTTGGAAGAAGTCGACTCATTCTGGGGACTGGTGCTATATTGCCTAGTTGATCTGCAGGACTTGGTTAGACTAAATTCACCACGAAAATAACAAATTACATACTTCTGATGCGAAGCCTTTAATACGTAGTCGCAGCTAAGGTCCATTTTTGCACATCTTTCACATGGGATATTTCCATTACACTAGAGCTGTCAGCACGAACATGGCGTCAAGACAACCTTGCAAACCTTGATCTTGCGTTTTTTGCATGCAGTACTAAAAATTAGTATCATTTCAAAACAAAGAAAAGCAGTTGAGAAGTAGTTTACTGCATACCACGCATTTTTTATGTATCTTGATCTCTTTGCATATAGCCGTGCGGATCGGCCTGGAAGCGGCCCTTGGCTCAATGAACTCGGTTCCAATTTTACGTCGTCTTTAGCAGCAGTAGATGCAGTAGCTGCTGAAAGAGAGTTATCAGCTAAATATTCATAATCTCCCAAGTTATTCATAACTCCATTAGTGTTGGTAGGCCCAGTATACTGTTGTCGTTGATACTGTGACTGGATATCGGCGGAGCCGTCGATAATACTGTTGATACGCGGGATCATGAAGCTAGGAACCTGAAATCAGACACTCGGTATCTTCTCTGCACATAACATTGATTCCAATGCTTTGAATTCAAAAATAAATATCTCCTGCCAAGTTGGAGAACTCAAGGCCCTTCGGCGAATAGGCTGTATTCTGACTCCGAAAGCTTAGTTACAGCCTTACAGGTCCGGCGCGGCGCCAGTAGTTAAAACCGACGAAATATTTAGAGTAAATGAGTAGTTTCTGTAAATGCTAACGACATTGGAATATATCCAGTGAAACTGAATAAAATTTTTTGGCTTATTTTATTTACGACAGACTGGGTTCTTACGCTTTTTCTATTTATTGGCGACGACGTCGTGCTCGCTGCTAACGACCGCCATAAATTAAATTTGACAATCAGTCTACGCTAGCCGGCAGCTCAATTTACCGATTTGAAACTGACAGTTATAGAAGACTTGATCATGTTTAGCAAGAAACCGTACAAGCCGAGAATCATAGTACTATGTGTCTTATCGCTATCGGCAATACTGCCCTTACGGACCCATATCATCTACATATGATCCCAAGACTAGTCCAGTACATACAGAAATTATGGCCTCTAGCATTGCAGATGCAACGACCCCACATGGATGCATGCACTCAGAACATGGTCCAAGTTCTCCTCGATCTTAAATTTCCCCTGGGGAATTGCATAGGCATCGATGCTCAAGTTCCGCTCCGTCTCTTCGGTGATTCGATCGTGCAGCCAAACGGCATTCTCAGGAGGCTGCGTGGCCTGGGAAACAAGCTTTTGATAGACGGGAAGATCCAAAATCATCTTTCTTTATCCTAGCGTCATTCGTTTTCTCCCTGTCTTCGAGCGGAATTTAGAACTTGTGATCAGCGGACAGCTTTCATTCCGCTCTCGCGCCGCGCGGTATATCGTGCCTTGCTCTAACCTGGATATGGTGCGGACTTGAAGGGTAAGGTGTCACTCTTCGAAGCTGGTTGGTAATTACACCGTAAATACAGACTCTACAATTTACAAATGCCACTAAGCACACGTGAAATGATAATAGCTATCGATTAAATTAGCCTAATCCCATATTTTAACTGCTGCGTCTTCAGGTAATCTCGATACAATATGCGGATTGAATTCATCCAATGTAGCGACCAACTCTTCAACAAACGGCGTCGGCGGCGCCGGCTGATTAAATCCCTTGAACATATTGTCATTAATCGTGACCAAGATCATTTTACCCATAATTAAGCTTCTCCAGTGTGTAAGCGCATGCGCAATAGCTGCAAGTTGGCGCTCGCGGACTGTAAATTTGCGTTGCCTTGCGCTTAGTTTGTGCGACTCATGGTCGATCGTGTACGGTTGCTCTGGTGCATTTTCATGTTGGCGCTGTTCTTGAACTAATTCAGCACCAAATGAGTATGTAGATAAATCTACATTGAGTTTGCATTCTGCCGCAGACTTGTCAAATATCACCAATTTGTCGCAATTAGACACCAAATGCTGAAACGTCAAAAACTCTATATTCATTTCAGAAGTCCAGTACTCGGTCAATGGTTCACTATCAAAATCAGATTCGTTGCCATCTCCGATAACAGTCGCCACTAGGATTGACATTCGTCGGACTAGCTCCTCGAAGTTGGGTACAAAGCTTCGACATGTCTTGCTAGCGAGCAATAAAAACCTGCGGAGTTCGCCTATGCAGACTGGTTTAGGCCATTTTGAAATCAAACCAGCGTATATATTCTGTACTCTTCTACCATCGCTCATAACTTCAAAAGTTGATAATCTGAAATGATTGACGTTAGTCAATGACCTAGACAAATCAATTTTGAAAGTCTTTGTGATTTGATCCAGTGCGGGTTTGAGTGCAACTTGATGAGACAAACTCGGCGGTGTAAACAATACAATCCAGTCACGATATGCAATTGCCCGTTTCCCGAGCAATGGTTTCAAAACTTCTTCAACCTTTCGCTGAACAGCGTCTGTAGCACCTCGTAATCCATATGGTACACATAACCATTCATACATTTCACCAGCAGTGCCCGGAACCAAAAACGCAGTCTTATGACGATCCTCAGTAGCAAGAGTAAGCTGATTAGATCCTCGAAGTAATTTAAATACCGTAAACCTGGTGCATCCACGCAACGATGAAAAAAGCTCTGCCATTAGAGGCATTTCCGCCGACTCATCTGAGATAAGTGCGTTGATGTTTCTGTAGTCCATAATCACGCATACTTTCTTATCTGGGCCTGGCACTACCATCATCGGAGATGCAAGATCGCTTTGAGAGCGTTGGATAAGACCACGTTCAAGATTGGCCCGAATAAACTTGTCAATGGCAATTTTCTTTGTCGTTTCATAATTTTTATCTGGACCTGGCAGTAGTAGGATATCATATTGATCACCTGGATCCTCAGGTAGAACAGGAGGACAAAACAACATGTCACGATCAATAAACTCGCAAAATTGGTCAAAAGTCATCGTCAGTAACGTCTCAGGCCCGGGTGTGAGTGGATTTAGTGATAAACTTTTGATCGACGCTCGAGTTTTGAGTTCTTCCCAATGCTTAATTAATCGTGGAGAAGTCGTACTGCCGGATTTCATTGTTATTCTATGTACTTTTGTAGAATCTGGAGTGAACTTTGCGTGTCTTGGTGGCGGTGTCGCTGGTTTCGAAACAGGTGCTGGAGTTATTGGGTTTGACGCTAAAACCGGCACAGGCGATGCAGCTAGGTTTGAAACCAGAGTGGGTGCTAGAACAGGTGTTGGCTTAGGAGCAACTGCAATTGGTGTTGAAAGCTTCGAAGAAACTTGAGCTGACGTGGTTGATTTTAAACCTCTACTTTGACCATTCTTTACCGAAGTCGTCGTAGTCGTTACCGGTATCTCACCTTTTCTACCATCTTGTTCAAAATCAATCAAGTTCTCATCATCACTCGAAACATCATTAATCCCAAGTTCATCGAAAAAACCCTGGATCGCTTTTACATTTGACGAGAATTTATCCAGTGCGCTATCCAGTGATGCTATCACGTCAGATTGTTTGACTTCTGTCGTCTTAGTTGACGCCTGCTTAGTCTTTTTTTTGCTCATAATTTATCGACCAGAAAAAATTGCATAAAATGATTGATGTGATTCGTAGACATGAATCGTTTATGTTGAAGTCTCGTGTGAGACTGAAAATTCTGTAACCACACCCCCCCCCCTGTTTTCGCTCTTTCTCGAGCCCTAGCTAGTAACCTAGTTGTGGCCCCTGAAAATTATTCAGCCATTACTAGTTAGCAGTCAGTTATTTACTAACTAATTACTAATTTCGACAACCACATGATAAGTTGAGCGGGCAGCCCCACCAAGCGGGCAGCTTCTACCACAGACTCGACATAAAGCGTCAATTACCGGACCACAACATTGTAATAGAAATAATTTCTTTTTTAAAAACAAATCTACAAAGCGCACTATTTTGACCCAGTGCGGGCAATGTGGCCTGTACTAGCGCAGATGCTACATCGCGGAGCACTCCGCTGACGTTGTCGACGAGTATCACTAACTTCACCTAAATCTTGCTCTGGCTCTTCATCAACGTCATTTTGTTCCGCTAACGTTTGTGCCTCCCCTACTGTGATGCTCTGCCTCCTCTCTTTACGAAAGTTCTTTTGGCTGTCCGACGCTTGGTTAATGCATGGAGGGCCTCTTTAAACCGCTTGTTCTCTGCGCTCAGGAAAGCATCCTCGTGCATTATTGCCATTGTACCCCTCGCAAACTGACCAACAGCACCAAAAATAGGCGTAGGAGAGCTACCTTGATGACGCAAAGTCCTAGTTTCAATAATCATATTGAGAGCTGGCCTGTGATGGGTTGGGCGGCGTCTGAGAGGCCCAATGGTCTGAACCGCGTGGGGAAGAGCTAGGCGGCGTTGGAGTCCTTAACCTCACATCCAATTTCGATAAGACCGTTTCTGGCTCGAAAAGCACTAAGCCAGTTCCTCTGAATCCAGCCTTGACATTCTTTTTTGTAAAAGCGGAGTAGAATGCCGATTTGAAGGCAATCAAAAACTCCAGTTTAGTCACATGCGTGATATGCGACTTCACGAGAGTCTCAACCTCCCTTCCGTACGCCCGTTTCAAAGGACCAAAACATCCGACATCAAGGGCCTGAAGTTAATGGGACGAATGAAGAAGCATACAAATAGGTATAACTCTTCTTTCCTTGCAAAACCTGTCAAGGTCGACCGAGCGATGGCTCTCGTGGCCGTCAATGACCAACATCCGATAAGCACCCGTAGCGCGACGGGCAGTATGAGTATCGAAGTGCTTTATCCATTTTAGGCCCGTCTCGTTGTTAGTCCAACCATTTGCAGATGTTTTAATGACACAGTCATGCGGAAGATCGCATTCAGTGAACCAAGTCCCAATGTGATAGACGCCTCTAAAAACTAAAAATGGCGGGACACACCAACCATCTGCACCGACTGCCTGTATCACTGTAACCCATTCGCGATTACCTGGCTGTACTGATTTTGCCTTTGCTTGCCTATCAACGCGTGAAACAACCATTGATGAGGTGATCACGCCCATTTGAAAGCCAGTCTCGTCAAAGTTATACAAGTCCGCGTCTTGAATCCCGTACTTGGCCCTCATGCTTGCTACAAGCGAAAACCACGCGTTTATTTTATCCGGATCTTCGCAGAGGGCTCTCTGGTAGTCGTAAGCACAATTAAAACGCGTCTCGAGCTCTGGTTGTCTCTTGACACATTTGGAGGGGCCTACCGCCCTCCGACGCGTCTCGCGTCGCGTTCCGCTAATTGGACATTGGCCATATCTTCCACATCAACGAGCCGGGGTAGAAATTCTCGCGCATCCAGGTCCAGGATGTATTTAAAAAAAAAATTCTCCTCTAGGTCCGTCAGCTTCATGCAAGTCGGACGGCAATCTTGTCGAGAGGGTCTGCGCTTAACTCGGTGACCGAAAGTTATTTTTAAAGCCTTAAAGGTTCAGACAGCTTTAGAAATGCTTAATTTTTTATCTCATCTGATAGCTTAAAAAGCCAATAATAGACGGCTTTCAATTGACAATGACTCCATTTTGTTGGCAGAGAAATGATGCTTTAAGTAGGTGAGGTGTAGATTGTAGCGAAAGCTGTCCGCTCGGTGGGGCTGTCCGTTCGGTATACAACCACGTTAGCTCGTGTTAGATTTTGATAAACTTAGTGTATTGACGGTCTTCAAAAATGGAAAGTTTTAGTAACCGACTCTCTTCATACCATGCTATTTCAAGTCTAGGACAACCCGTTGTTTTTCTAAGAAATAACGTTAAAAAAAGGCATTGTCCGAGCTTGTCGTCATTGATTGAGTACAGGAATACAATGCCGACTCACGAACAGTGCCCTTAGTAAAGTCAAGTAATGATACCAGCGAATGTAGATTGTTTCGAAAAGTCAGACGGGCTTCATAGTAAATACCCGTCTTCTCTATAAGTTCACAAATTCCTCGCCATACATTGCGTTGTCTCCGCTCCCCAATTATTAGTTCTATTTTGAATAAACGTCTTGTCTATAATTTCACAGAAATATCGACATACAAGTCGATATTGTAACCTTGTCGCCCCACTTTTCATGTAAACTTATAAATATGAGCTGAATCATTTCCAGAGGTAAATTATTCAACCGCATTGAATTACCAACTTTCGTAGCTGACGCTATTTGATGCAGAGATACTAAAAAATGAACTATCACGAATGGGTCAAACGGGATCTCAGACGCGTTAAATTACTATGAAATTTCAGAGCCGCGTTTATCCTTTAAGCTTTTAGCAAGTCACTACAAAAATATGCAATTTGCTCGCATGGTTTGTGAAATCTCACGTCCGCGAACACTCTGTTGCGAACCTACGCCAGGGTCTCCACGTCGGTCCCGTAACAGAGGCTCAATGCGCTTGGTGTATAATAAAACAAAGTATAATAGTATTAAATAAAAGCATCAATTTTGAATATTTTTGGTGTTTGGCGAGATAAACGGAGAGCAAAGGAACATGTAAAGTGACCAAGAGAAACACGCGTCAATGTTGTAGACTGCGCTTCGCTCAGCTGCAATATAAGGATAGATAGCAAAAACAACATAAACTTTGGAATTTAAAATACAACCCAAGTCAAGCCACAAAACGCCGAAACCCGATGCAGATAGATACAGATACAGAAACTAATATGTACATCTGAGATTTTTAATTTACAATTGTCGAGAAAATGCACTAGCAAATAGCTCACGCATTCGAAAAAACTGGTGCTTTACCCGCACCGGGATGATAACTTTGTGTTCCAAAGGTAATGGGAATGACTTTGCAACTCCTTCCATCACCGACTCAACTTCCTCATCTGAATCAACTGGGCCACTGGCGAGTTCCATGTCTTCAGCTAATTGCTGTGATGAGCTTAGAGCAGCCTGTTTCATTTGGTTCTTCTTCTGATATGCGGCCAAGAGCACATCGTACGGCTGTGAACGACCTGCAACGTTTCGCTTAGCACCCATCGAATGCGACTTGCAAGTCAGCGACCGAGCACAGAAGCCACCGTTTGGTAGAGGTACACCACACTGTCTTTCCACATCAACAGGACCTTTGGGTTTAGGTGCAGCCTTTGGAGGCGCTTTCTTCTTTTTCTTTGGTGCAGCAGGTTTTTCATCATCTGCCTTCCGCTTCTTCGAACCTTTACAATCTTTGTCGTCTTTTTCCTTTTGTTCTTTGTCTTTTTCCTTCTTCGTCTTCACTTTATCAGCTTTGACAATGCTGGAAGATCCATTACGGTCATCTTCGTCATCCCCACCACCAGCACCCGTGCTGCTATTACCAGCTACTCCATTAGTACTGCCATTACCGTTATTAGGCTTGGAACTGGAGTTATTCGGGCCTGATTTTGAATCAGAAGCACCGTCAGACTTAGAATTGATTCGCGTATTGTTGTTCTTGTTATTATCTGTCGCAAGTGTGGTCGACGCTTCCTTGCTTGTTTTGTGAGCCTCAAGACACTCTCTGATATGCTGACCAAGCACGCTCTTGAGAAATGGCTTTTCGCATGTATCGCAGACGTAGTATTCAAATTGGTCGGTAAGTGGGTTTGCAGACGAGAGGGCGTCTCTGTCCTGCTGATTCAATCTTGGGTTGGCAAAGCTATACTTTTGAGATGATGATGGTGGTTGTGGAGAAGCTGACGACGCAATCACATTGTCCTGATCTTCCAGGTACTTTGCATATTCCATCCACGTCGGCTCATCTCGCAGTGAACCTGACGAGCTGAACGAGGTCGCAGACGAGACTGATGACGCTAAAGAGCTCTTTGAGCTGCTATCTGAACCTGACAGTGAAGATTTTTTTAGCACCACGCTGCTGCCCTGAGCGTCGTCACCAAAGATCTTTGACAGCAACTGGACGGTATCGTCTCGAGACATGACTATAGATGTTAGTTGGCGCATTGCGGCATAGGAGTAATAGAGTTATTTTTGCATCTTCTGGGTAGCACAGCTGTCATGATATGGGAGGGGAAGGATATGAGGGCTTGATATCGCCAACTCAGGGGCAAACCTGGTCCAGAATCCGATACTCAATCTGCCGAGACCAGGCCAAACTGTAAAATTCTGAAAGATAGCCAACTAAACACCTGACCAATGCATTGCAAATTATCAACCAGACCATGAATATGCTGATTTCATACGAACTGTGGTGGTAGTTTGACGCCTGTTGTGCTCGATATCCCGGTCTGTCGGTCGGTCGTCAGTTGTGTGAAGCCGCGTCCGCATCAATCCAACGCGCTTAGTGTACACACACACCATGCCCCCTAAACCACGGCAATCGCCCACTCCACCACTCCGATTCAACGACCGACCTGTGGCCATCCAGAGACGCGCAAACAAAAAAAAAAAAACATTACCTACCGTCGTCCTTGGTCGCAAACATGCTGTCTTGATTTCTGCTCAGAGATGGCTGTTACGCCCGGCTGCTGGCGAGAGTAGTCGTCTTTTGTCTTTTTTGTTGATGACTGCGCTCCAGCAGAAAAATGCACCAAAAACAACAAAACCGAAAGAGAGACCGCGCCTGGGTTGGGGTTGTCTCAACCAGCCAGGTGGTTAGGGCTTTTCTTGGGTTAGGGCACTCTTTTAATAATTCTTCTGGTAGTTATTAGTCAGTTATCTGTATTAGTTAGTTGTTATGTTAACTGTGCATAATATTCAGTAATCGCCAAGGATACATATACAAGTATTTATAACTACATTATTTCGTCGGTATGTATGTATGTATGTATGTCTGTAGCCTCAGCTATATGAACAAGCCGTCACGTCTAGATCATCTGGCGAGGTTTCCAACTAACATTACTAACACTCAATCAAAGCTTAATAATCTCTATTGATTATTGTATGGTGCTGGGTCTCAACACTCTAGTTAGTAGTTAACTATGTTTTTATAACTAACTTATATGCTTTAAATTCTTGCGGACGGGTGCCTATAGCCCCCCCCCCCCCACCGTCAAGGCGCACGTAGACCTATTTGCAGCGTGAGCAACACGATCTAAGGCCCGCCGAGGGTGTTGTTGAACTGGGCCTGGCGCATTCGCTGCGAATCTCGAGGAGCATAAATTTCCACTATACAGTATGCTACCCTCCTCCCACCGCCGCCCCCCCCCGCCAAAGGGTCATAAGGGTTACCATCATCTTCCACTCCACGGCCGTGAGCAAGCCGGATATATATATATATATATATATATATATATTTTTGGATTCTTAGCGGGATTCGAGTTTGGCCCAATTTGCCGTTACTATTGCAATTGAGTAATCCATACTGCGTTATTTTCTCGGAATGGGCAAGCCTGCGGTCGATTACTCGCTGTATCTGGTGACCGACTCTGGCCTGGTGCCCGAAGGTGCGACTTTGGTTGATCAGGTCCAGAAGGCGGTCGATGGAGGAGTGACGCTGGTTCAGCTCCGTGAAAAGGATGCAGAGACGTTAGATTTCATCAACATTGCAACACAGATTCATGCGATCACAAAGAAGGCCGGCATCCCGCTGTTGATTAACGACAGACTTGACGTTGCGCTGGCTATCGACGCCGAAGGTGTTCATATAGGTCAAGACGATATCGACGTCGCGACTGCTCGGAAATTACTGGGACCAGATAAAATCATCGGACTGTCGACCACGTACGTGTCTGAAGTCGCCAAAGCTGTGGATGATGGGTAAGTCTAGCTGTTTAATTTAAAAAAGTCCATGATGATTACCGGTGGCTAAATTTTGTAAAAAGCGTTGACTATATCGGTGTGGGCGCAATCTTCAACACTGCCACAAAGACACCAAAGCATCCGCCAATTGGCATTTCCGGTATTCGCAAGATTTTGACGTATCTATCGTCGGTCGAGCGATACGTACCTGCGGTCGCGATTGGATCAGTTAATTTAACAAACACCAGAAATGTGATGCATTTGTCTGCGATTCAAGAACGACACTTGGACGGAGTAGCTGTTGTATCAGCCTTGATCTGCGCTTCGGATCCAACCGCGGTTGCCAAAGAATTACTTGATATGGTCAAACAGACTCCGTATTGGATGACGATCGTCCCAAGCAGAAGTCCGGTTACGTTAGTGTCAGAAGTCCCGTCAATAATTAAGAACATCAGAGATACGACTCCTATGGTTCATAATATCATTAATCGAGTTGTTACCAACTTTGCTGCCAATGCAGAATTAGCGATCGGTGCTAGCCCCACCATGAGTGAGAATATAGCAGAGTTTGCTGACTTGTCTGCGGTTCCTTACAGCGGTCTGTTGGTAAATATGGGTACCGGTACCGAAGCTTCGGTGCAAATGTATATTGCCGCCGTCAAAGAGTACAAGTACCGTTTGAAGTCAGTGGTGCTTGATCCTATTGCTGCTGGTGCATCACAGGCAAGACGATCGGCAGTGAAAGAACTTCTTAATTTCTGTCAGTTTGATGTAATTAAAGGTAACGAAGGAGAAGTTTTTGCTGTTGCTGGAGAAGCGTCTCAGATGCGCGGTGTTGACAATTTGTCATCGGCGCCATTGGCCAAGAAGGTCGACGTTATTGAGGCTTTGGCATTACGGGAAAAGACAGTTGTTGTGATGACCGGAAAGGAAGATTTGATATGTGACGGTGTTTCTACCTACATTATCAAAAATGGACACGAATATTTATCCAAAATCACTGGAAGCGGATGTATCCTCGGCGGCATGATAGTAGCTGCTGTTACTGTCAACCCGGCAGATAGATTACTTGCATGTGTTTCTATTGTTTTATATTACACCATTGCAGCAGAAAGAGCCGCTGCTCATCCATCAGTTCGCGGACCGGGCACGTTTGTTCCGGCTCTGCTGGACGAGCTTTACCTCATCTCAAACGAAACTGCTGAAGGCAACTATGACTGGCTCCAGAATGCGAAGATCGAAGCATATGAGCATCAGTAAAGTTCTCATTTGATTAAAATAAAGTGTTTGTCATTTTCTACTGTTTTTTTTTTTTTTTTTTTTTTTTTTTGGGGTCTGTCCAAATGTAGGACCGGTTTTCTAGAAGACAGCATTAAGGAAATTGCGGCCCACTGCTTTTCATGAAAACATTATTAATTTGGTTATTTATTTAGTACATAGTAATTTCTCAATACAATCAAAATGCTTTTTCGAAGTATGGCCATTTGACACAATGTCGTAGGTTTTTTAAGTGCTCAAGTTTCGAAAGATTACCTGAAGAAAACAATCGGCGTGTTCGGATTGCCGCACCTGGGGTGGGTCCTACAAAAATTTAAAATCGCAGTTCGCGTCGTGCAAATAGGAGATTTTTCACTTTACAACCTGCATATATTGCAAAGCAAATTGTCTTTTCAAAACACTTGAGAGTGATTTCTAAAGGCTTGTTTCTAAACTTTTTTTTATTCATCAACAGATCATCAATTTGCTCGATTATTCGGCAGTCTTATGCGTTGCTCCAGACTACCTGCAGCTAGTGACACACACGCTCGTGCACCATCAATATCCAACTATCATAAAGACCTTTATCATAGTTGATTAAACAGAACAAGTTCAATAATTGACCATATTAAATTAGAATTCCAAAATGTCCATCAGTAAGTAGCTTTTGGAATCAGAAATGTGCATGAACCGGGCCGGTTGGCTGACAAAACTTAGATATTTGCAGAGACAACACCGATCCGTTTTACCGGTACAAGATGCCTCCGATCATCTCTAAGATTGAGGGTCGTGGTAATGGTATCAAGACTGCTATCGTCAATAACGCAGATGTCGCAAGGGCTCTTGCCAGACCGCCGATGTACGTCACCAAGTTCTTCGGTCTTGAACTAGGTGCCCAGACCTCAGTTAATGAAACCACAGACAGATACATGGTCAACGGTGCTCATGACGGTCCTAAGCTCCAGGACTTGTTGGACGTTTTCATCACCAAGTTCGTTCTTTGCAACGCTTGTAAGAACCCCGAGACTGATATTGTGATCACCAAGGATCAGATGTTGTACAAAGATTGCAAGGCCTGCGGAAAGCGTTCACCTATCGACATTCGTCACAAGCTTGCTGGTGTGATTTTGAAAAATCCTCCTCAGACAGTTGGCAAGAAAGGTTTGACTAGCAGCAAGAAGGGTAACAAGAAGGAACGTGGTAACAAGAAAGAGGCAGCTGCCAACGATGGAGAATCTGATGACGATAGTAAGTCAGACGATGAGCTTACCAAGCGTATTGCCGCCGAGGCTTCACAGTTACCACAAGTTGGTGGTGATGATGACGACGATGACGATGATGACTGGGCAGTCGATACTTCTGAAGAGGCTGTTGCTGCTCGGGTGAAGGAACTTGAGGGCCAGGTCAGTGCACTTTCTGTTGGAGACGACGACGAAGGTGATTCCAACAACGCTTATTCTCAACTTGGTGAATGGATCTTGGAACAAGATACCAAACCGAACAACGTTGAAGTGTTTAAGAAGATCAAAGAGCTTGGGATCGAGAATAAGCACCGTACACTTCAGGTACTTGCTCAAACTTTGTTCGACGAAAACATTGTTACTCAGATCAAGGATAGAGCTGCATTACTCAAGAAGCTCATTGTTAGCGACAACCATGAGAAGGCATTGCTCGGTGGTACTGAGCGTTTTATTGGATTGGAGCACCCCGAGTTGGTGGCGGCTGTTCCCAAGATTCTTCATCAGTACTACAACTACGACTTAGTTTCGGAAGAGGTTATTCTTAAATGGGGTTCTCGAGCATCTAAGAAATATGTTGATAAGGAGACCTCGAAGAAGGTTCGTAAAGCTGCTCAGCCGTTCCTTACTTGGCTCGAAGAAGCCGAATCGGAAGACGACGAGTCTGAGTAAGTCACTTCTGAATGGTATTGAAAATGTTATGGTAACTACTGTCGAAGTAGTTTTTAAAAGTAAATCTTTTTATAATGTATTTAAAAATTCCCATAAACTTGTGATAACTAGCCGTAATTATGTCCACAGACAACGGCAGCCGATTCACAAAGCCTTGAATTTTGATTCCCAACTGTAGTCTCAAGATTATAAACCATTATCTACCAATATCATCAAAACATGGCATTTCAAACTGCACAACAAGCTCCCATAAATTTAGACGATACCGCATTACTTGTGATTGATATGCAAGAGCATTTCCGGGCTATCGCGGCACCGATAATACCCAAACTACTGGTATTGTAAGTCTTTTGAGCAACCGATTCACAAGTTGGATATCAGGTTTTTAACTTTTATTACAGAATTAACCAGTTTCAAATTCAGAATAAGCCAGTAATATTCACTCAACATGGCCATTTACTAGATTCAGATTCGTCGCAACTTGTGAATTGGTGGGGTAAAGACGGTTCGATTGAAAGATATTCGTCAGCGTGGGAACTGATGATTGAACTTCGTCAGGTCACTGGTGATAACACGTCACCGGTTTATGTAATAAAGGATAAAGATCGGTACGATGCGTTTGTTCATACAAATCTTGAAGATATATTACATCAACACAACATCAAAAGAGTCGTGATCACCGGTACGATGACCAATTTATGTTGCGAGACGACTGCTCGATCTGCATTTAATCGAGATTTTTATGTATATTTCCCCCAAGATGCAAATGCTACAATAAATAATCACATGCATCAAGCATCTATAAATAATTTGAAATACGGGTTTGCTCAAATTACTGATACTATTGCGATCATCAATGCTTAATGGAAAAGTGACATCATCGGTTTGATTTGTCAGGGTCTATATAAACATATTCTTTTTTTTTTTTTTTAAATTTTTTCGTAAACATAAAGGATTCTGTCCCAACTTATCAAAATTGTCCTGGAGATTTTGTAGCCAATGTACTACTACTGTCTTGAGTCTTACAATCACCATTCTGGTCAAGATCTTGAAGTGGGATGTCATCCTTCGACTCCAATGACTCAGCTGCTGTTGAGTTGTTGGCAGGTACTGGTATCGCAATATTGTGGGTTGGAATTTCCAATGCTTCTCGTAGTTTCTCCTTACCAATGTTGATTGCTTGATCCATGGCTGCATTTCCCATTGTAATCATTGGACCAAGCAAATTCAAACAGTAGGCCGCATATAAAAATCCAATCGCAAGTGCAAGCGTTGTAAAATACAATGGATTACGCAGTAATGCCATCAACTCGTTCCAGCCCAGCGCAAGCATGATCAAATACAGATACAGTGGGATTTGAGTAATACTCTGGATCGTGCTTCGTTTAGCTTCAATGTACATCGTATCTGCCGCTTTCTTAAAGCTACTGTGAACTTGCATGATTTGGCTCTCACTCAACATAATAGGAAACTTATCAATCTCAATTTCCTCATCGGTTTCAAATGCAGGGATGACATCATGCTCAGGAAACAATTTTTCTCCATTACTCAACCGCGCGGTACCATACAATGGCAATAGCTCAGTAACCTTGCTCAATGCTTCGCCATAGTATTCATCAATGTTGTCACTTGGTTTCCATACCCTTGGTATTCCATTATCATCGTACTTGAACTTGTCTTCAAATAATTCGCGCAAACGACCCAACACAATATCCGGCTTGTTTAATTCTTTTATTTTATGGTAAAAAAGCTTCCATGCTTCAATCTTGATATGAACCAGTTCGGTAGCAACTTCAACTTCATTTCCACCAATATTAAAGTCATACCATACTGAGCCGTCGTCTTTGTCAACTTTATACTTTGCCAAGCTTTGTTGTAACTTGGTCTTAAATGTGTCAAGAATTTGATCCCATAAGTCAGGCTTCGGTGATTTGAACAAGACGGTCATGTGCTCATCTAGTTCAGAGCCTAATTTGCGAATAATTCGACCACATAACTTCTTATACTCAGCAGCCCGCATCCGAGTTATAATCTCCTCAAGGTCTTGGTCAAGAGCTTTTAATTGAGAATCAAACGTAAAATTTGCTCCTTGAACCAATGACAAATGTGCAGCCGTCTCAAATGTGTCGAGAATATTGCCTTTCACGCGATTGATTGATTTAAGAAACTTGTAGCTCGGCTGTGAGAGTTCCTTATTAATATCGGCTGTGAACTTCTTGACTGCAATTTTATGCAAAACTGCCAACTGAGCAGTAAAAATCTGACCAAGTCTGATGTCCATCTTTGAGCAGAGATCATTTCGCTTGGTTGTGTAAACCGATTCAGAGTATTTGGAAGCTTGTGAGTCATAAATTTCTAAAACTGAAGATCTGGCGATACTAAGAATATCTCCCAAAGTAGTAACCACTCCAGAGTTGTTTTCAACTGGTCGAATCTGATTTTCAAATTCCTCCCATGCTTGAGCAGCAATCTCCTCGCAACGAAACCTAGCAACCAAAATCTGTTGAGTTGGTAAATCAAGATCCTTGTTTTGTTCAATCTGTTCCCACACATTATTTGCATAAATTGACCAACCATCAGCCGGTACCTTCCGATGGAACTTTGGCTCAAACACATAATCTGGATCAGACGATTTTTCAAACCGATGACCAAGATCGTCGACTGCGTCTGTAAATCGGTCTGGCTGAAGAATCTTGTGAGGCAACGCTGCAAACTGCAGAGTGAAGAAGTCGGTGATCTGAGACTCGGCTAAAGATTCTGGCTTTGCAAGCGAGTCCCAAATTCGATTGAGATCAGCTGTCAGTGTTGCATTCAAATTCTCTAGTGGTGTAACACCAATATGATCTCGAATGACAAATAGCAATAGCGACTTATTTGGGGTGCTATATATTGGCTCAATTCAGTCCTTAATATAAAAAGGATTGACTTACTTATGGAAGAGGTTTAGATTGACTTCGAAAACAGTCTTGAGCAGACCCATATTGGCACCCTGATATAACCCGACCTGATGCTCCCAAATATTTACAATCATAACTTCTGAAGTAGCCAATGCAAACAGAGCAGCCTTTCGCTCAAAATCTTGATCTTCTCCTCGCTCTCTTCCATCGGTACCTTCAACGTCCATGATCAAGATCCTGTCTTGCTTCGCTCGCGCCATCCAAATGCCTAATTTATTATTAGCATATAAAGTCACTATTTGAATCTGGCAACTAAACAGCTATACCTTTGGTGGTTTGGCTACGGCGAGTCTCATCCATGACATCAAAATTTGTAGCAAATAGAGCATTAAGCAAGGTACTCTTGCCAGTTGATTGACTGCCAAATACCGCAATCAAGTGATAGTCCAATCCAACATCCAGCAAATTCACGCTTTTGAGATAATCATTGATGTGGCTCCTAATTGATTAGCAATATCAATTAGAAATTTCATATCACATACGAAAAGACCTTATTCTCGTCAATGACTTGGATCTGCGGATAAGTAGTACCAGCGGCTTCTGTTAATGCCGGAATGGGCTCAGATGAAGTCATGGTTTCTCGAATCAATTGAGACAGTTGACCAAATTTAAACAAGACTTATTCAATGGAAAGCTCTTTGTAATTAAGGTACAGGTCTATTGAGGTTCGAAATTTAAATAAAAAATTAGCTACCTCAATGGTTGGGATCGAACGTGAATTGCTGGCGAATAGTTTCCTCCACGTTATTGTTGTTTGTTGGCCATGTCTAGTCCGCGATGCTCGAGAAGCGAGTTTTGGTGATAGGGCTTGAGGGTCTCGATTGCGATATCGAGATCTGGGGGTGCCAGTGCGACCCAAATTTAGCCTTTATTCGGTCAAGACCTCGAAAAGTGAACCATAGCAACACAGAGTAGACTGGTTTAAGATGACTACTTTAGAACCTTTACTAGATGAGGTGAGAAGCATTTTTCGTTTTTACCTGGGTGCAATTGGTGGTCTGACTAGAAAGACTTTTGTCGACGAAGAATCTGCGGACGTGAAGAGGGATGCCCTTTTCACGTTGACAGACGCTACCGAGATTATTGATATCAGGTAAGTATTTGCTCAACAAAATGAAGTTTGAATACGCTGGTAACATATAATATAGAGGTATTATTGGAATGGCAAGACGACTAACCATGTCACTAACTTGTCATAAATAGCATATCAGAGAACATATGAGGGCGCCTATTACCGAACAGCGATGTTTGAGGCTACAATCAGTAGGTTGATATATATCAAAAGTCGAATGCGTGCTGATTCAATAGGCTTGACTGTTTTGCGACTTTTTGATATTGAGTTCTACCCAATCGGTGCCGGATTTGCATTTATTGGTAAGGTTTTTTTTAAGTCTGTATCAAGTTGGATTTTTCACTAATGACAGCGATTGCATTCTTGTTTATTGGTCTTTTTAGAAGGTTTATGAATAACAAGTATTTCTTGGGAAGTAAGCCTGCTCCTTATTTTCTAACAAGTGCCACTCCCGTGACATTGATGGCTATTACTTGCGTTATCGTGTATATTGCTATTTTGCCAGAGATTTTCCGTCTGTAAATGCAATAAGGAGTTTTAGTGGTTTTTTTTTCTTCTCAAAAAATTGATTTGCTAGGAACACTGCTTAGATATGATCAGAGGTGTTATTTTTCGCATATTCATTTTTTGATCGCTAGAGCATGGGTCGGTTATATAATGTTGTAGTTTATGGAGTGTTTATTATTTTTTTTATGGATGGAGTTTTTAATGAAGATGTAGTTATGTACTCGATGGTTTATATTTGATCGTAACATTCTATTAATTTACATCTCTGCTGTTTCTAGAAGTCTTGGTTGCTGGAATGGTCGCGTGTGTCTGCTAAAGTTGGCCACAAAAGCCTTTTAAACCGGAAGCTCGAAATCAAAACGTTACACTTTTTATAGTTACAAAGTATAGCCCATTATTTAAAATTGTGCAATTATATTTTCTTTGCTTACTTTACACTAGAAGTGTTCCACCAACTCGAGAGTAGCGAGCAAATTCAGGGGCAATATGCGACCGAATAGTCACCGTGTTAAACTTGAACTCCCACACTTGAATATAACCCATGATCATTAATTGCCGTTTGACCAGGAATTTCGGCTTGATAAATAAAGATAGAAGGTTTTTGTGTTGAATTGCTTCTTAGTCAAGTCATCAGATCTTCGGCTCACGCAGGAGGTGAGCACTGTGGTAGTATCATGAGCTCATCACGGACAGTAAGGATCACTTATTATGATCCATTTGGGCTCGCTCCGAAAGTGGTTAGTGAGCTGGAGTCACGTCTTCCTCTAAGAAATTTGACTTGGAATAATGCTCCTCGACCATTAAGGACGATCAATTCACTTTCGGTGGTTGTTGAAAAAGAATCCTCAAATGAAGATCGAGCTCCACAACATCAAATCCCTGGGTTACTAGATAGTCCATACATGAAGATTATCTTAGTCAAATGCGAAGATAATGATACATATAGAGGCAGTGTACGGCAGACCATCAGGGACTGGTTCACAACCCAAGTGGCATCTAAGCGAGATTCTACGGAATGGCTGATAATGTACTATTCGACTTCTACGGGAAGCACCTCAGCATTACGACTCAAGACAAGTGTATTTGACAAGATTAAATCAGATTTTAATACAGCTTCAAAAGACGATCGTTGCATTCTTTTACGAGCTAGTTGGACTGAAACTGAGTCGGCAGAAGTATGGACTGATATTATGGAAAAAATTAAAGACGGAATAATCGACTCATTCAGTAAACGGGTGCAGATGTACGAAGAAGAAGTTAAAAAGCTGGAAGCGAAAAAGAGTATACCAGGCTGGAATTTTGCTACTTTTTTTGTCATGAAGGAAGGGTTAGCGTTGTCATTCGAGGCTCTAGGTCTGTTTGAAGATGCTCTGATGCAATATGATGAACTTGACGCAACATTTGTGCAACTCATGAAGGGTAAGATTGGAACAACTCAAAAAATGCAGAGTTTTTTTAATGCTTTGTAGATAATCAGGTATCATTTTTTCATGACGTTGGCTTTTCAAGCGAACGCTCAAAACCGTTACTTGCGCGTGATGAGGATACTATCATTCGTCACAAGATTCTAGAGCACAGAATCTCGCTATTTGATTTCAAATGTTATTTATTTTCTCGACAGGCTTCGATTCTTTTGAGACTGATGAAATCATCTATGTCGTCATCAATCGTTGCCATGCGGATAGCAGAATTTTTGTTCAGAACTCGCGACTTCACACTTACTACCAGTAAGATGCTGTTATCATATAAGAAGAATGAGTATTTGGTAGCAAATTGGGTTTTTGGTATAGTTCAGGAAATCACTGAGTCAACTGAAGTTTCACCTGAAATCATGCAAGGCATCAGTACGCGAGATGTTGCCGAGGGACGTGCTGAGATTCTCCTTTTGGCTAGATCTTCAATTGAGCGGATAGCTAGTTTGAAAGGATGGCATATTGGTGATGCTATTGAAGAGATTGCGTTAGATGATGACGAAAGTACCGTTTCCTACAACGAAGAGATATTGGAGCAATCAATTCATCCTAAGTTGAAAGATATTCTATCTGATGAAAAATCCTATGCTTCGACGTATATGGACTTGACAGAGGCTGCGGGGTCTTACTTTGAGACTGCGGACAGAACAAGATCAGTTGACAAAATTAGAGCACAAATGGGTATGATTAAATATCGTTATAAAGATTATGAGGCGACCGTGCAACTATTAACTTCGCTTCCTCAGCTGTATGGTAACCAAGGTTGGGATACGATTTCAACCAGTTTATTCTTGATATACGCTGATTGCCTATATCATTTGCAAAGGACAGAAGAGTACTTAAACATTTACTTACAAATTTTATCGAATTTGAACGAAAATAGAGCCATAGATTTGACAGCGATTTTTGAGAGGGTCAAGGAAGCATGCAGCAAAGTTGATTCAGAGTTTACTTTTGATATGGATGGGTTGTTTGATGTGTCGGTCGATAATACTGTTGGTTTATCTGATGTTGAAGATGACAGTTTTTATGTGACGGTGAATGTGCACAACAGATTTGACGAAGAATGGACTGCAGGCAGTATCAGTGTTGTGCTTATTGAACCATCCGGTATGAAGCAAACTGTTGCATTTACATTTGACAACGATTCAGTAATTTCGAAAGGCGATAATGTATACAAACTGTGGACACGCAAAAATATTGCTGGTACATATGTACTGGATCATATTACGTTGCGGTTTGAGAAGTTATTGCTAGTCAAAGATCGGCCAGAGGAACCAGCTGACAACGCGTCGCTTTTCACTCTATATCAGCAACCTGGTAACATGGACGTGAAAGTTCATACGCCATCAATAATTCATTTAACAGGGACGAAGAATATTGTATTAGAAGTCAACACGGGGTGGAACGATGTTAAATCTGGGGTACTGACTGTTCGTAGTGCATCTAGTGGACTTCGACTGCATATATCGGAAGCTAGCACAGTTCTGCAAACCCGTGAAACGACAAAACCATTTGAAATTGAGCATAGCAAGGAAGTGGCTTCACAACTTTTGTTTGGCAAGTTGGAGAGCGGTTCAATAATGCTTATCTCTATGCCATATAGTGTTGAAGCCGAGACAAAGGAGTTGTATGTTCGAGTGAATATTGAGTTTATTCGACAGTCTGGAGAGGCCTATACGTTTTCAGCTATTCGACATACTTCGGTATCGTTGTGTTTGGCAGTAAATGTTCAAGAAATGTTTAAGACCGACCAGCTGATTTCAAAATTTTCGGTTTCTTGCAGTGGTAATTCGGTGCCTTTGCGAATTAACAAGACTGAGCTAGTTGAAACTGACGAGTTCGAAGTTATTTCCGGTCCTGGGATATCCACCGCACATGTTGCATTTTCCCGTCAACCAATAACTTCTATTTTTAAAATTATACCGTCGAAGAAAAAAAATGTGGAGTCATCGTTTCCTCGAACAAAAAAGGCGAAGCCATTATCATTGCGGGTATTTTACCGTAAATTAGAAGATGAAATTCGGACCACGGTTACTCGATTACTCGCAGATCGACTGAACCAAGTGGATCTGAGTAAGTATTTATTCCTTATTGATCAGCATTTGCAATCCAGACTGAAGTGTGACTTGACTCGATATGGATACTTGGAGGAAATAGTAGTTGGACAGTATGAACCCAAATACTGGAATGAGATGTTATTGAATAGCGTAATCGAGCGTGATAGAGCGACATTGAGTAAATGCATCAAGGATATGTACGAGGTAGGTTATATATGACAATTCGGTGTTGGACCATTATGCTAATTATAGCCGATACCCAAAGATCCAGAGAGTAAACTGTCTAGTAGTACTAAGGAAGTAGTGATCCCGGTTGATATCCCGACTGTGTCTATATTCTTCACGGTTGAGCTATTGTATGATGACTCGTCAAGTTCACCAAATGGAGGGACGCCGATATCTGAAGTCGTGCCATCAAAGTCATTTTCAGATAAAGTGTTTTATGTAGGTGAGACAATCAATGCTCATTTGGATGTACAGTTTACACAAGATTGGGCTATGGTCGACTCAGACTATGACAAAATTCGGTCAGGTGAAATTGAGTTTATTTATGAAGTATTTACCAGTCCAGACACTTGGATTGTTTCGGGCAAACGCAAAGGTGTTTTTAATATTAAACAAGGATTTAAGCAAATACCTCTTATATTGATGCCGATAAATCAAGGCAATCTGCTATTGCCGACAGTCGAGGTCAGGCCGAGTTTACGTGCTCACGACCAACTTACAGTCGAGGTAGACTATAAAAACAATGCAGAAGCAATTTTGGTCTTGCCAGAGGTATCAAACGTGGTGCTTGCAGTATCTGATTAATGTAAATTAGAATCATATATATATATATTCTGTCTATGTATATCTATGTATTATTATTATTATTATTATTGATAATGTCTCCTAAGTCGAGTTATATAGGAACATCGTCAAGCTTGTCAAGCAGCAGCATAGCCTCAGCAATTTTCATATTTTCTTGGGCTTTTGCCTCGACTTGTTCGTTCCAATATCCTGCTTTTTCCAATACGTTTCTTGGAGTGACGGTCTGTCTGCCTTGCTTGAACACATATTTGCTAAGCGCAGTGGCGGCCAATTTGCCATTTGACAATTCGAACTTACTCAAGACAAAAACCCACTTATCGTCCCAGCATAGAACACGCGATCTTATCTTGTACTGCGCAAATGGAGGAATCTGACGCCTGAAGCTAGCCGAGACACCGCCGAGAGCGACATAAATCCAACTCTTGTGGATCTTTTTCTGCTCAAGAAAAAAGTCGCCAAGCAGACCAACGACAAGATCAGTGCGGGCAATATCCAAGTCAGCAAAATAAGTCGAGTTTGACTTGTGCAAGTTCAGGTCGCACTCCATATTAGCTGCCCGAGACGTGGTAACTCGACTGGCAAAGATGTCGCCTTTTGCCTTTGCGGACGGCTTGTACAGATACAGATGGTATCCCAATGACTTGTAGAAACGCAGATGCCTAAAACCAAACAGTGTTAACAGTGTCCCGCCCGGCCAAAAAAACCTGATTGACCCAACTTACCAAACCAAAGGAATACTTTTGTAGTTCACCACCAGGTAGGCGGCCCCCAGGAGCGACAGAATCGTCGACAGCAACGACATTTTGCGGGCCGATTGATATATATTCGAGTAAGACCTTGTAGACCGTCCGAGGATCGTAGAAACAACACCCAGCTGGCAATGTGCCGTCGGTGCACATAGGCCGCCTGGTGAATTCCGCCAAGGCTGCTGCTCTCTGCCGTGCTTCAACTGACCACGATCCTGTCCTCCGAGGGTCTCCGAGGTTGGTGGCCATCTCCCCGAACAACAACAGCACACACCTTTTGCGCGGGAAATCGCCGAGCGCCAGCCAGCCAAACACCGTGTCGGCACGCGCTTCAGGGTCGGAGCCTAACAAAAAAGAAAAAAAAAAAAAAAAAAGAGGCATAGTTAGTTAACTATTATATTATAGCTGAGTCCGATTCTGACTCATCAATTAGACTCCACAGGCCACGAAAGCACACGGATATCGACCGCCAGTGACGACGGCCTTATTGAACAATAATGGGCCATGGCGGCTGCCGAATCGCCCGAGAACTGCAACCCGCGGCACAACTGCCGTTGCAGTTATGCAGGGGGCGGGGGGGGGGCGCGCGCAAAAAAGCTCTCTTTAAAAAAAGACTCGGTCGCAACTCCACAGCCTAGCGTGAACCAGGCTCTTGCCGAGCCACGTTGTTCGTATGTACTGAAGCCAGTAAGTATTAAAAGCAAAAATACAGAGGTGTTAAGATGACCGTGAACGCTTTAGTGAGAGGTTCACGGTTTTGTAGTTTGCCAGATTATTTAGTCGCCCGTGCCACGAACGCGTGGTTTTCAGCAGCGGCGCCGAATTTGTTTGTTTGGGTCTAAACCGCCAGCTCGCGGCAAGTCAGTGTCACAGCAACTATCGTCTACGCGTGTTTAACGATTCTTCTGCCAAGATCCAGGGGACTTTCAACGTGTTTCCTTCGATCATGCCAGGGCATTCGTATTCAGTGACTATTCCGGAGTCTAGCGATGAATCTGACTGCGACGACGCGGGACCGGTGGGCCGCAGTCGGTCGATGATCGAACTGGGCGGGCCGCTTCTGTCGGATTTGAAGATGGCCAGCAACAAAAGGCACACTCTAGTAGCAAATCAGCTATCGTTTCAGTCGCGATCGGTTCGGAGGAGGTTGGCCAGTGCTGACGGGGACATTTTGCAGGATGCGCAGCCGAGGATTGATATTCCTGGGACGCGTGATCCGATAACCGGTGAGACTGCAAATTCTGCAGGGTCTTCGAACAACACGAATGTGATGAACTGGTCTGCAACTGGCTCGCAGAAGCGGAAGCGTGGTGATGCGATTGATAGCGTGCGTAAGCGAGTTCGAACGGTACCGTCGCCGGAACTTGGTTCTGACATTGCGTCTTCGCCAGAAGTATTCGACGGTGACAACCAAAGTGATTCAAACGGTAGGTTTATGGAATATGTTTCGTATTGTTTTTTTTTTTTGAACTGTTTTGACTTACAGATGATCAAGGTAACAAGACCATAGTACAAGCAACTCCAAGTGACGTGCTTCAGACTGATAACATGACCCAAGCTGATGATGATTATCAAAGTGCTTTAGAAACCCAAAAGGACAATTATGTGGCCCATTCTGACTTTGTTCCAAACAGCCAAGAGAGTCTTGACAGACGAAACGCAAACTTAAATGCGAAGATCCCACATGGCAAAATTGAAACGGCTAGCTGTGGTTCAGCTCCAGATCCACCATTGTCATACGATACTTTTAGAACAGATATTAAGGAATTCGAACTAATGGCCAACAGAAGTATTGCGAAAGCAAAATTGAATAAACTTGAAAAAGCAGCAGCGGAAGATCGCGTACAGAAGTATCTTGATCGGGTGTGGGTATTTGCTACCAAGTACGAAGTCGATCCTCAATTTGCTTTTTCGGTCTGGTTTCGTACCTCACATGATGATGAACTTACGAATGATATATTGAAAGAGTTCGAGGGTCAAGACAATATTCAGGACGAAAATCTTCGAGACATTATGGGATTGTTCAGCGACGAAGAAGATGAAATACTACTAGGGAACGATTTCGAAGCGGTTGAGAAACTTAAGGAAAAGCATTCCGTATCGGCAGTATCTAGGAGGAAACAGTTTTTGACTAAGCAACAATCGACGGCGTAATAATTGAATTAGACTTTTCAACATCCACCTTGTGACCTATATAGTTTAAGCGCTCCACTAAGGACGCATCGCAGTACTTGGTATAGTTGGTCGACAAACACTTGATCGACAAGCTCTCCTTCCATATCATTTCTTTTTAAGTGACCTGCAAACAGAATGTACTCTAGGTCGGCAAACAGACTGTCACAGGTATATGTCGGCCCATTTCTACATCCACATTGTTGGCTGACTCTGGTCTCAAGCAAATTGCAAGCAACGCTCAATCTTGAAACTAACGAATTTAAGTCTTTGGTATATGCGAAGCTTGCAGCAACAACTATATTGAATCTTGCGTGCCAGATTGCAATCATGTTTTGGTTGTCGAAGGTTTGTATCGATCTCTTTGGTCCATCCGGAAACATATAGTCACTGCACATGCGATCTTTCGCGGGCTCAAAGTCGGCGAATCTTGTTGCTTCATTGCTCCACAAGATGATATAAGTGTCGATAACAAACGGGGTATACAGATTACTACAGACGTCATGAAACATGGTATACACGGTATCGTATATGCAGTCGATTGAAACTTTCAGTGGCTGTATTTCGCTGGAATCTGGATGTGATGGAGATTTTTGTGTCCGTCCTTGATGAATACAGTGGTACAGAAACTTGATATGGGTGCCAAGTTTTATTGTCAGGTTTTGAATTTGACGTTGAATGATATTGCTGCCACTGCAGTAGGTTGGATCGTTTTCGATGCGCTTGATCATACAAGATAGGTAATGAATACAATGAACTATTTCAGTAGCCGCAACAAAGTAATTTTGCAGACGTGCATGGCATGCAGCATGATATGTCATGTATATTACCTTATAGTAGTCTGGCACTGCACTATCATTGATCTCAGAGTGCTGGACAAGGCGAAATTCCAGAAACGAGCGAACCATTTTGGGTGCATATAGATGTAATGGCGAAAGCCTGAGACGTCTAGCACAGTATATCATGCATTGTAAGTAATTTCGATCGTGATAGAACAGTCTTCGGACAACGCTATAAGACCATGCATGATATCGAAAACATATTACATTGCGATTGTCATTTGGTGCGTTTTTTTTTAATTGTTGAATTACTTCTTCATAAGTTTCAGGAAATTCGAAAATACAATTTTGAGAATCCATTTTTTCTTTTTTTTTTTTTTTTTAATTTTTTAGTTGTTTTTTCGTAAATGATAGAAAATGCCCCGACTCTACAAACAATGTGGTTATATATGCGTAGCCGGCGGCCCAACCATGTAAACAAAAACAGGCAACGATAAAAATTATTCAATTATTTATTTTTAGCACCCCATAAAATGCAAGTTATCCAAACAAACTACCCAAGACCTTATTAAGTTTCGCTTCTGCCTCAGGAATAGGTTTACCAATAGTAGTACTCTTTGTTGCATCCTTGACAACACCTTGTCTAAAATTGCGACGCATATCAATTTCTAATTCTGCAGTTTCACCTTCTCCAAAGGTCTTTGATTTCTTCGAAGCTCGTTTCTGCTGTATCTTCTCAATCATCTTGGCTCTTTCCACGTTCTTAATAAAAGCCTTGTTCTCACGTGTAGCTTGTGCAATCTCGGCCCGTAACCTGGCTTGTCGCGACTGGTTCTCGTAAGCAATTTGTTCGGTTAAGTTGTGCCATTTAAACTTTGGCAAGTATTTAATATTTAAAATGTCATCGTAGTAGTAAGAACCCTTGCGACCGCCTACAATAAATCAGTATTGAGATTCGGCAATCCAGAACTTGAGCAAAACATACCAATGATGTTGCCATTTAGTGTCGAAGCAGCAAGCTTTGCCCGTTTTTTATCTTTAAACTCAACCCAACCCTCGACAAAGTTACGTTTTTTGTTGCCTCCAAATCTTACACGACGAGCATAAGATTTTGGATCTTCGGGTGCGAGAAAGACACGATCGATATCGCCAAATCGTCCAAGGATTTGACGTACTTTTGCAGGCTTCATGAACGGCGGTATCCGCGACAAGTAAACCACACCAGATTTTTCAATCTTTTCACGATTCTTTTTCAAATCTTTGGCCGATAGTTGCTTAAGGACGTCTTTTTGGTTACCGTCTCGGTCGAGCTCGGTAGTTTCATTCGCGGTTTCTTCGCTTTCTGATTCGTCATCTTCGCTTTCCTCGCCCTTAATTAGTTGCGAAACAGTGTCATTCAATTTCCGTTTCTTATTAGACTGATTGGTAGATCGTATTTTGAATCTACTTTCTTCCTGTTCGTCTTCGGGTTCGCTATCACCGGCTGATTTCTTGTATACCGTCGCATTGACTGGAGTCTCTTCTTCTTCGCTCTCGGCGTCTTCTGACTCCGACCCATGAGTATCAAACCAGTCTATTTGTGTCTTCTTCAGCGCCATCTTGAATATTATCTTGTTCAAACTGCTTCCTTGAATGCACAAGTTCCTTCACCATGGGGTATAAAAACCATCCACTAAAGAATATTTTCAGTTCCTGAGGGGTTTGTGTAAATTCCCAAAACTCAGTCCGAAAACCCTAGGTGTGGTTGATCACAGGGGTTCGTACAGGCACCCGGCAACAATAGTTGGGAAAAGGGTAAAAAAAAAATTTGTTGGCTTGCGACGCTAGACCGATGGGCAGGGGATCTAAATTCACAGCTTTTGTGCCAAATCTTTAGGATATCATATCAGATTCATTTACAAGGTTGGCGTTGATCTTATAATGTCTCGATTCTTTGCTGGTGGTTCGTCTGATAGTGACACATCGTCATCCGACGAGGAACTTTACACTGACTCCGACAAGTCAGAAGAATTATCTGCAGAAGAAGATTCTGAAGAAGAATCAGATGAGGATGAAGATTCAGATGAGGATTTCTCATCAGATGACGAAGAAGAAGGACCAAATCGGTTTTTGAAGGCCGGTGCCAAAGCTGGCGCGTCGAGGTTCTTGCGTGGTGAAGAAAGTGATGAGAGCGATGAAGACGAGTCGAAGCGAATTGTCAAGAGTGCAAAGGATAAGCGACTTGAGGAGATTGACTCAATTATTAAGACAATTGACAATGCTAAGAAGATTAATGATTGGATTAATATTACTACTGGTATGTTGGTCAAGGATGGTTTAAGTTGTGGGGATGCGGTATACTAATCGCCAACAGAGTTCGATAAGCTCAACAAGATCATCGTCAAGGCCAGCCAACAGGGTGAGACACCAAAGGCTTATATCAGAGCTATTGCAAATCTTGAAGATTTCGTTGCGGAAACAAGCAAGACCGAGAAGGAAGTCAAGAAGAAAATGAACGCGATGAATGCACGTGCACTTAATACGTTCAAGAACAGAATCAAGAAGAATAACCGTGAATATGCAACTGCGATCGCAAAGTATCGTGTGGACCCTGAAGGATTCGAAAATGAGACATCAGCGGCTGCTGCTGCTGCTGCTGCTTCATCTGCTCCTGCCCGTGCTCGCAAGGGTGCTGCTTTCGAAGCTGCTGCCGCTGCTATTGCTACTGGCGCCGGTCAGGCTGTTGAAAACGACGATGACTTTGCTACGGTTGGTCGTGGAGGTCGTAAAGTTCAACCTGCGACTGAAAACATTTTTAAGCAATTGCGGAGTATACTGGAAGCTCGTGGTAAGAAGAACACCGACAGAGCAGAGCAGGTGCGAACAATGGAGAAGTTGTTGAGTTCTGCCGAGACTACGTATCAAAAGATTCGGGTCTACCTTGTTTTGATTGCTACCAGATTTGACTTGACTTCTGCTGCTGCCACACATATGCCTAATACCCAGTGGAAGAGTGCACAAGAGGAAATTGACGCTTTACTTGGTTTACTAGCGGATAATCCTTTGTACAGTGTTTTAGAGACCGCGGAAGACGTTGATGACGAAGAGGAGGAACCGGTTGCTACAAATGAAGCACCGGTTAAGGTTTTCGGAAGCATAATTTCGCTGGTGGAACGGTTAGATGACGAGTTTACTCGCTCATTGCAGAATATTGATCCTCACACCCCTGAATACATTGAGCGGTTGAGTCAGGAATCTTTGTTATACACTACTATCATTCGCTCCCAGGCATACTTTGAACGTGTTGGGCTTGAGTCTAGTGTATGCCGTGCGTTGATCAGACGCCTGGAGTTGATTTACTATAAGCCAGAGCAACTGATTTCGATTGTGGAGAAAAACGCATGGGGAAGTTTGCCATCTTCGGTCATATCCAAGATTACGCCATACACTGATGATGAAAGTCCATCTGATTTGATTCATGCGATCTGCGTCAAATTGTACAACCAGGACAATCGTCTGTTCCGTACTCGGGCGATGTTATGTCATGTTTACCATCATGCACTTCACAACCGATACTTCCGTGCTCGTGATCTGTTACTGATGTCACATTTACAAGCTACGATCCATACAGCTGATATCTCTACACAGATTTTATATAACCGGACACTTGTCCAAGTCGGACTTTGTGCTTTCCGTGAAGGTATGATTTCTGAGTCACAACAAGCATTGCAAGAGATTTGTGGAACTGGTCGGGTTAAAGAGTTGTTGGCACAGGGTATCCAGATGCAGCGATACTCCCAAACTACCCCGGAGCAAGAGAAGATTGAGCGACAACGACAGATTCCGTTCCATCAACACATTAACTTGGAATTACTCGAGTGTGTATATTTGACGTCGTCTATGCTGTTGGAAATTCCATTTATGGCACAATCTGCGTCGTCCCCTGATTTTAAGAAAAAGACAATCTCGAAAACGTTCAGAAGAATGCTTGATTACCACGAGCGACAGGTATTTACTGGCCCACCCGAGACTACCCGTGATCACATCATGCAAGCTTCCAAGGCATTGGCTACTGGTGATTGGGTCAAAGCACGAACATTGATCCAAACGATCAAGATTTGGGATTTGATTCCAGAAACTGATTCAATCAAGATCATGTTGGGAGAAAAGATTCAGGACGAAGGTTTACGGACGTATTTGTTCACATACGCTCCGTTCTACGAAACATTGTCAATTTCATCATTGGCAGCAATGTTTGATATTAGTTCACGTAAGGCTACTGCGCTTGTGAGTAAGATGATTTCAAATAATGAGATTGCTGCCGCACTTGATCAAAAGACAAGTGCGATTGCTTTTATTCCTGGTGTGGAATTCTCACGTTTACAGAACTTGGCTATTGCTCTCAGTGATAAAGCTAATCGGTTCTACACTTGAAATTAAAAAAGAAAAAGAATATATTTTGTGTTGTTTTGTTAAAATGTCGTCATTTTGTATTTACGTATAGTTAATTAAGTTATGCATTTATTTATATCACATAGCTGTGTAGTTCTACGAAATGAAAGAGAAAAAAATAATGCCACCAAATATTCTATTAAATACAAAACTTGATAAATACTCCAATCATAAATTACGAAAGTTGAGAGATTTTCTTTTTAATTCCAGCACCGAGACCGTGGTCAACAGTTGAAAACATTGCCAAAGTCTGATCTTGAACAGTTGAGTTTGCATTTTTCAAATGAGATGCAACGTTGTAAATCAAATTCTCCTGTTGCCCTTTAGTTCTACCAAGTACTTTCCATAACCCACGAGCTTGTTCAAAATCGAGATCGGTTACCTCAGGCGAAAAATCAAGTGCCTTACCGGCCCAATCTTCATGTTGGGCTGAGAATGTACCACGCTTGTATTGTATCGGCACAAACGATGACATGTAATTTGGAGTAGCACCGTAGTTACCATCAACACGCATCCCACCGTCTCTTTCAAACGGATTATAAAGTCTTAATGGGCAATTGACAGGGATTTGTTCATAATTTGTTCCAAGACGGTGTCGATGGGTATCGCTATACGAAAACAGACGAGATTGCAAAACTGGATCAGCAGATGGCTCGATACCTGGACACAAATGTGAAGGTGAAAATGCAGCCTGTTCAACTTCAGCAAAGTAATTCTTGGGATTCATGTTTAGCGTCAACTTGCCAAACTTTCTCAATGGGAAATCCTTCTTGGGCCAGACTTTGGTCAAATCAAAAATCGAATATCTAAAGTTCTTGGCCTGGTCTGGAGTCATTGTCTGAACATATGCAGTCCATGAGGGATAATCGCCTCGCTGGATAGCCTCAAATAAATCTTGGGTGCCAAAGTCTGGATTTTCACCAGCCATCTTTATTGCTTCATCATTTTCAAAGTTCTTGATTCCTTGGTCACACACAAAGTGGATCTGGACGTAGACGTATGAACCGTTTTCCTTGACAAACTTAAACGTGTGGCCAGAGTATCCGTGCATAAATCTAAATCCATATGGTGTACCTCGATCCGAGAACAAGGTCATGACTTGATGAATAGATTCCTGGTTTGTCGACAGGTAATCCCAGAATGCATCTGCATCTTTCAAGTTTGTCTGTGGGTTACGCTTCTGAGTATGAATGAACAATGGGAATTTTGACGGATCACGAATAAAAAATACTGGGGTGTTGTTGAATACCCAGTCCACATTGCCGTCTTCGGTGTAGAACTTTGTCGCGAATCCACGAGGATCACGGGCACTGTCAGGCGACGCTTTCTCACCGCCAACGGTCGAAAAGCGAGTAAAGGTTTTAGTATTGGTGCCAACCTAGCAACTAAACATCAAACATACATATATTTACATCAATTGGGCATACCTTGAGGAACTTGGCATCGGTCAAGTCAGAGATATCGTCAGTGACCTCAAAAGTACCGTACGCGCCAGCACCCTTGGCGTGGACAACACGTTCAGGAATACGCTCACGGTCAAAATGAGCAAGCAGGTCAATTAAATGAAAATCCTGAAGCAACAAAGGACCGTCCTGGCCGATTCGCTGTGAAGCCTGAGGATTGAATACTGGACACCCATTCGACGCAGTGTAGACCTCTCCGGGGGACGACGACTTGTGGGCTGGCTTATCTGATAATGAAGGAGACATTTTGAAAATACAGTTTGATATCTGTGTATGCTCCAGACCACATTCTATTTTTTTCCACCACCCCCCGAGTGAGCAAATCCAAGGATATATATAACCGCGCAGGTGCTGCTGCTTGGAATTGCATGACCTGCCTGTCACTGGCCCGTATGCGACGAACCTGGCGAGACGTGTCACCGCAGCGTCACTTCGTTGTTACATCATCGATTCAATCGACCGCACTGTACGCAAAATGCCAACAATTGCACTAAACCAATTGCGCCCATGCCGTGCCGATATGGGGCTGGATTGTAGGATCGCCATATCGTCATCATGGCTGAAGCCGCTTCCACGGCGGCGGCGGCGGCAGCAGCAACAACAACGACGACGTCATCGGGTGAGTGGGCGGGAGGCATTCTGGCCTGCCTGGTTGGGGGTTAAACTATTTGACGTGAAGTACAGTAAGAAAACACCGGATCGAGAGACCTGTTTCTCGTCGTCCAGTCGTGGTGGTGGTGGGGGGGGGGGGGGAATGGTTGTTAAGCTGGCTCGCGTGACGACGACTGCGCTCCTCCGGCTATTGACGGAGGTATCGTCGTCGGATTGGCCAGATGTATGCTTAGTCATGTCTAATTCCTTGCTATAGCCTGTAAACCTAGCTTTGACATTTTCCAGTTCTTGTGATTTTGCGCACAGTGCATAAAACTGGGAGTATGACGATCCCGATGGCTGATTTAATCGTATAGCACTACAAATATTCATAATAATCATATTATCTATATTGTGATTATTAATCCCGGCTTTTTAATATAGTCTCGCAATTTTAACCTTTCTAATGCTATAGATTCATTCGCTTTAATATCTAACAACTCCTCATTGCCCTTTTCTCATTCTTACTTACACAAACACACCCCCACCCCGCCGCCCTTATAATTGCTCTTCTTTAATCACTTCAACCAACCTACAAAAGAAACACCATTAGCAATCCTATTTTCTTTCAAATCCCATATCCAATCCTTACCAATCAAGACCCTCCGTCAACCCTTCGCCCTTGATCGCACTGCACGCGACTATACTCCAGCTCCGATCTTTCATTCCGACTAATCCTAATGCATTCGAGACTTCTGGTGCAGTCATTGCACCAGGCTATTATATGATTAGCACTTAAACCTCACCAGTGAATCAAATGTTTTCCTTTTTTTTTTTTTTTTGGGGGGGGCGTACCTGATCTTGTTTGTTAGCAAATACAAGTAGCGCAGAATCAGCAAGTTCTTCTTCGCTCAACATCTCTGTTAATTCTTCTTTGCTTGTATTGATCCTTTCTCTATCAGTAGCATCAACCACAAAAATGACCTAATACCAAATTAGTTAAATTCCGCCCCGCCTTCGTTGAGTACTCTTACTGCTGCTGTGTTTGCATAATAGCATCGCCAATACGGTCGTATGCTTGTTTGTCCTCCCAAATCCTATTCATTAACTAGGGGGTCATAACTAGTTTTGCCTTTATATCTCGTTACATACCCAAACTTCAAACTTCAAGTTTTTATATGTTAACGTCTCAACATTGAATCCGATTGCTAATCGTCAGCCACCAACTCACCGCTATAAATCTAATACTATTCCTCACTTGGAATTGTAGTAATAACTTCACCAATCTAACCAAAAAAATCAGCAACTTTCCTCTCACCGGTAAGGGTGTATACCACAAACCTGTAATCTATACAAAATCGTAGTTTTCCCTGCTCCATCTAATCCCAAGATCAAGATTCGAATCTCTTTATCTCCACCAAATAATTTTGAAAACAATTTTCCAAATGATTGTCCTAAAAAAGCATTATTAAATCACAAGTTACAAAACTCACGCATCGTGATGAATTATACCCATTGCGTTTTTTTTTTTTTTTTTTTTTATAAATTTGTGTTACTACTTTCTCGATTGTGTGATAACTGAATCTTAACAGCTCCTAAACCCCAAATCAGTTCCTATGCTCCATTTCAATCCATCATTGCAATTGCCATTGATCACAACACCTCTAATAATCTGCCTCGAGATCTAATTACACCATACCCACACATTTTGTGGCGTAGTGTTAATCCATACAGACTTACCGATTGTAAAATCCCCTCACACAAATTAAGGCAAAAAAAAAGGCCAATTGATTTCCAATCCTATCGACTGGGAATTGGTGTTGTCGATTCGTATGATGCTAATGATCAATCTCTGTACCTTATTCTGGCTTGATGGGTAAACTTGTGGTCGCCGCATTTTGTTGGCGTGGTTGCTTTAGAGCGCCCTAAGCCTAGACCCCCCCCCCCACCTCAATCGACAATTTTGAGTCTTGACAAACCCGCATCAAAATGGACGTGATGGCCTTGATGACACCAAAATTGAGAGCTTCTTCGAAAGTAAAAGGTTTATGTTGGTTTTGCCGGAAAGTAAAACCATTTGGCTTCCGAATGAATGCCTGAACCGCAAGATGGGCCAAGGCAAGAAGGATCAGGCCCAAATGAGCCCTAGCCCGACAAAAACTATGAGATCAATGAATAAAATATTAAAAGATCTACATACAAATAGAAAAAATCAAGGCATTATGATAGTAGCAGAAAGTATCACTCCAAACAAATGATCCAAAGCAAAACAACATTAAACTCCAACATAAACTGCGTCAATCAATCAAAAATAAAATAAAATAAAATTTTAAAAGCACCCGAACCTAACTATTACCAATACATAAAACGAGCGGCGTTTTCGAGTTCATATCATCATATTATACACCGACTTCAACAACACGATCAGTGTCCACCATTGCAGCACGTTTGAGTGCGAAAAATTCAGAAAGTGATTCCGGAATTGGCACGTAGTTGCTGATTTGGATATTAAACATACTCATAAACACGTATGCCAGAATGACACACAAAACAGGCAACTATCATTAGCAATCGTCCCGAATCTATCATAATAAAAATATACTTACCCAAAATGCAAACAACATCAAGTCATTCCGCATCTGTTTCTTCTTCTTCGTTTGCCAGAACTTCAGTAAAACTTCTTGTTCACTATCCTGAGCTTCGGCCACAGTCTTAACATCTGTAGTAGACGAAGACGTAGCCAGGCTGCGAGAACCGGCATCCGGATATATCTCATCATAGCTTGGCGGTAACGCGTCGCTCCGCTTTTCAGAAGTGGTAGATCCGGCGCTTCCACCGATAGCCGAAAAGTAGTCAGACAACCATGAGTTTTCCAACGCAGCACGGCGATTATTTGCAATGTTAGCCAGTGCAGGCTTAAGAGACGAAAACGCTGTCAACGCATCAGCCATATTATCCTTGAAATTTTCACGGAAGAGGCTACTAGCATCCCAGGCATGCGTATCAAACTGAAGATGCATTTTATTTACAGCTTGAGAGCGCAATGTATTGAGATAATCCGCTAACCACGGTTGTGCTGACCCTTGCTTTTCGTTGTCGTCAGTATCAATATCAGCCGATTCACGCTGTCGCCGCTTAAACAATGGCGAACGATTCCATAACTTGCGCTTAGTTTGTTCATTCTTCTTGGATCGCGATGTACTACCACGGTTCACCTTTAGTCGTTCGATTGTCAGTCCTTCGTCAATCTGATCATCCTCGATTTGGCTATTATCTCTATCAGATTCAAACGACCTGTGACTAAGCTCATCATCTGATTCAATTATATCCTGCCCATTATCAGAAGCAGAATTTGCTGGAGACGAAGGACCCGATGAAGTAGGCCAATTAGGTAAATCGTCATCTTCACATACTGATTGTCGTACAGATCGAACAAACGACGTTGGCTCAACAAAATCAGACTTGTACATCTTGGTATCTGAACGTCGAAGTGCATATTCACGAAGTAACGACGTAAGTTTACGTGACTTGCAGAAATCAAATGTAGATCGTCCGTCGTGAGTAGATAAGAACGGATTAGCGCCAGCGTTAAGCAAGCGTTGCACAATCACACGGTCTTCACGCAAAGTTGCAATATGCAATGGTGTGTAACCATCGCAGTCCAAAATATCACAAGAAGCTCCTCTAGCGATCAAAGCAGCTGTAAGTTTCTGAAACCCAAGAATAACAGCCAAGTGCATCATAGTCTGGCCTGACTTATTTCGCAAGTGCCATTGTGGCTTGAACGGTGACTCATTGTAATCAATGACGTCCAAACAATGCAAAAGACTGTGTTCCAAACTGTTACTCGACGCAATAGTAGCAGCTGCCATCATGCCATCACCTCCATTTTTGCTCGGAATTGGCCCGGTCTGATTTACAATTCTCATAGCAATTTGTCTGGCGTCCTCAACTTGACCCGTCATCTTCATACCCACAACCTGTAATGCAAGTTCCATAAGCTGCTTGTCGGCATCGGTGATGTATGTAAAAATTTGCTTGTTTTCGCTAAACTCTGACGCACTACGTAATCGGACATCAACTGGACCAGGAAGATTCGTTGGTGGCAAAATAGCAACAATAGTAGATTCATTCCAAATCTGTGTCTTGATAGCAGGCTTATCACCAAAAAACACAATCAAACCGGAATGAAAGTTAGATCCTAGCAATGTAACTTCAATACCACCTCGAATATGGCCCTCTGTAGGAATCAGTCTTTGAAGAGTCAATCTGTCCGATATACTATCACTTGGCGACGCAGCCGGGCTGGGAACTGACCATTGAGCGGTATCTTGAGGTGCTGGTCTTGGAATAGGATGTCTTCGCCGACTTCTCGGCATAGCTGGTGGAGAGGGCCCTGATTCGGCACCCAAAGGCGATGTCTTGTTATTTAAATTTGATATACCACCAAGCGACTGTGGGCGCTGTAATGCAGTACTATTAGCACTGCTGTAAGCAGGGAAACCAAAACTCTCAACTGAATGCGAACGTGTGTTGAAATTCTCGCCTGGGTTGCGCATCAAAGCTTCTGCGGCTGCTGACACTGCAGACGATGACATTGATGGCGGTAAAGGAGTAAATCTTTGGAACGTAGCAGCACTAGCCGCCTGCGATGCGCTTCGGCTGAGTTGTGGCTCTGAGACTTTGCGTTTCCGTGGATGTGAATTCTGAGCAAATCCGTATTCATTTGTAACCTTCGTAGCTGCCAAAGCTGGAGGTGAATCTGACAAAGAGACATCGCTCACATTAGTGGAGACTACAGCTGACGATGGTGCAGTTCGAGTCTTGCGACGCTGAGTGGAGGTTGACGTCTTGTGGTCATCAGTCAACATGATTGGCTCTGTAAATGCACGAGCTACAACTCTGCCAGTGTAGTCTTTCAAAACAAAATACACCCTAAATAATTAGTAAAAAGGATACATGGTATGACAAGCTCTCGTATGACGTACCTAAATCCAACTTTCTCAGCGTGATGTCGACAATAACACGGAATACGAATTGGCAGCTCAACAACTTTACCGTCTTGCTGATCTTTCACTAATTCCTTTTCACTGATATCAATAAGTTCAGCACAGTTAAATAAAATCCCACGAGAACCTTCCGAATCTAACCAACTAACATCATCCGCAGTAGGAGATTTCTTGCGATTGGCGCGCTTCCGCTCACGATTCATGCAGCTATCACAAATATTGACGTATTTATATCGATTATGATCGCAAACCACGATTGCATCTAACTCTAAGGTTGTTGGCCCTGGTGTATATTGACCTCGTAGTTGTTGACGGGCTTTTGCTATTGTATTTGGAGGCAAGTGAATGCGCGTCTGTTGTGGAATTGGCTTGAAGGTTAAATATGTCTTAATCTGGATCTCAACTCGAGACTTGGTAACATCTGATGAGACTTGCAATTCAATTGGCGTTAGATTGCTGTTCCAGTCGAGTGGGTTGAAGTCTGGCATTACAGTTGGCGGGTGCCAATTCGGTGGCATTGCAAAGGGATCAACTTCCTCAACTTCGTCTTCTTGAGCTGAAGCTGCAGCACTGTCAATTCGGCCTTGCTGCTTCGACGACTTTATTGATTTTGTGAGAGCCGGACTTGGATTACCTTGAGCAACTGTCAGTCCAGTCTCTGGGTTAATTGGTGTAAAAGAAGAGTGTTGAGAAGAAAAAGACTTTGGTGATGGTGGATACGAGAATTGGTCCTGCTTGACAGACGAAAGCGAAGAATCTGAATCTGAAGTTCTAATAACAATCCCAGCAGTCCCGTTGTCAATCATTGTAACGTCTGCAAGTCCATTCCCGGTCATCTGAGTGGCCAGGTCAAAATCGAAATGCTCCTCCATGTCATTCGCAATGTCGTCGATCAGATCGTCCTCACCATCGTCATTCGTCAGCCGTGGCGTCGTAGACTTGGAAGACGATGATATGCCTGGCGAAGGTGCACTGACAAGCCCAAACGAGGGCGAACTGCTGGTACTAAACGATGACGGATTGCTAAACGCATTCCCCACAAACGTCGCACTCAGGGCATCCTCCGTGCCCACATTCGATCTGGGCTCATCATGGCCGCTCTCCATGTCAAGGCCATGAAATGCATGGAAGTCGGTGTCGTTGAAGTAGAACGTGCTCGACGGCGAAGCCTGGTGGAAGCTGCTGATGCCATCGCCAGCCTTCCGGTGCGTTTGGCGCGTGCCGTCGTCGTCCGCCACAAGCAGCGACGTGTCCATTTGGGCGCCGACTATACAAAAGAGGCGGTTAGAAGCTCGTCAAGAAGACACTGTCAAGTGCAGCAGCTGAGCGGTCGTCGTGGGAATGAAGCAAACGTGGGTTGTTGCTATCCGGCAAATCTCGCTCAGAGCGCTTGATTGACCTGAATCCAGCGATGATGGGTTTTCTTTGCTGGCGTCCCAGGAGCGACGCGCGCGCGACCAGCACAACTCCCGCGCCACGCGACAAATACACCACAGCACTGGTATGACAGCGCGCATGCACTTGTGCCGTATCCGCACCAGCGCGTGGGGCGTTGCCCAAGGCCGGGGTGGTTGTTGGGCCCCAAAATTTCGAGTTTTGTTAATATGTATCCGGTCGAGAATGCATTGCTCCAGGGGTCACCAAACCACCATGTAACCGTCTTAACATTCAACTAAGCGAACGTCTATTATGTATGTTGAGACGTGTGTGACTGGCTATGGTTAGGGCTGGTTTAGCACTAGAATATATAAGTGGAGGCTGACCCACTCGCTCTCTTCTGGAATAAAGCAATTCATCATCGAAAATTGGACAATAATGTATTATGGCCCAGTACATAATGTAGCGTAGCACAGGAGCTCAACAACATCACATAACAACTTTGCGCACGTTGGGACAATAAGGATGATGATGATGATGATGACTCGACTACGGCGCATTCTCGGTGGTCTATGGAATCGCAGAGAAATCTTAAAAAACAGTTATTGTGCTTCAATGCATGGCCTGCGTAGCTTTGCCAAGTATTCTACATCCATATATGTACATATTATTTATTATGTGCTTGCGGCAGACCGGGGGTAGCACAAGGTGGTGTCGCGCCAATGGACTGTGTCCACTCGGGATTGTGGCTATGGACTTTAAGCTCTCTGCATGTTTTCTCATCTGAGTCAGTGTTTCAATGCATGGGTGCATTTCGCTGTTTAAACTGTGTTGCTTCAACGTAGAGGCGCCTCATGGCCGTCCAAGCAACAATCCCATTTCTCCCCGTAGTGGCCCTTAATCGACCGGGATAATACGAAATTAGAGCGATATGTATGTATCTGGTCTGCGCAGTGGTAACTATCAACAGGCTTAGTCACATAAGGGCTCCTCAGGAATAATTACAACTTGCATTACTATCTACCGCTCTTCTCCCTCGGACGGTTCGGCCCAAGTCTGGCCTCCTCCCGCGCAAGCTTGCGTTCCTTGAGAGTCAACGGTCGTCCACGCAACCCAGTTTGACGACCCACTGTTGGCGATCCTGCATTAGTTGGTTGTTGCGGCGTTAAAGATGATGAAACATCGGGCGACTGCTGCAATAATGGGCCCTGAGGCTGCCTGTTTAAGCGGTTCTGATTTACCTCATTGTCTTCTTGATTACTTGAACTTAGAAGTAAAGCCAAGAAACTACCGTCAGGTATTGTCTCTTCTTTATCTGTATTAGTATGTGTAGTATGTGTATCCGCTTCTGGCTCAGGCTTGCGACGCTTGACAAGACTCTGTATCGGTGCCTTTTCAAGCGTATCAGGAGTAGTGCTCAGTAGATTTGTGAGCAGATCATCGCCATTTACCGTGTCCGCTGGCGTAATCCCTCTAGGCCTGGGTGGAGATGCCTTTCGTTTGCCACGCCTCTTGGGTTCAGATTCTGACGCACTATGCGTGTTATTCGCAGTATACTCTGGTCGGCGTACAACATAATCGGCAGCATCGTGAAGTGACAGTTCTGCCTCGTGGACGCCTCTGGCAAACTCTCTCGCAACGTCAAATAACTCATCTTCAACCATTCGATATTCCTCATCTCCTGGCCTCATCAGGTCTTTTGGAAAGTCTTCCGGTACATTGTGTAGTTTCTCAATAAAGCCCTCGCTGACTTGCTCATCATTTGTGCTTCCTTTAGCTGCCTTTCTGAGTGTAGTAGTCTTCGTGCGGGTAGGAGCCGACGACTTGTTCGACTTGCTTACGACAATATCATCCTTCCCTAAACTGACTAGTTCCGGTTTTTTCACGGTCCAAGGCAATGTCCGTCCCTTCTTCACCGAACTGGCCATACATCGCCTTCACATCTAGCGCCAGCGCAAATAGTTGTACTTACTATATTGCATCAGGTTTACGCGTTTTCAGCAGTTCGCGGATCTGTAATTGGAACGACGCACACGTGACCGGTTTTTTTTAGCTATCCGTGAGTATAGGGTTGCTAGGCTCAGGTATTCTATGACCGCCTTAGTACGAGAGCTTATATATAAAGTACTATTAAATATATACTTACCTATCACCGCCTTAGTACGAAAGCTTATATATAGAGTACTAAGGAAAGAAGAGGTAAAAGGAAAAGGAACTAGCAGCGACCCAGCCTTATAAATGTAGAGAGCTAGGAAAGAACCCTAAACCTCTGGTTCCGACACTACATTTTTACTCCCAAAGGCTTTTTACCAAGATGACGTCGCTGTGAATATTCCTTGGATATCATGATTCATGACCCATCACAACTGACCATTGGTCTTCGTATGTCATGTAAACATCATGTCCGATAGCGGAGATGAAACGCAGTCAGAGCCAGAGACTGCAGTCAAAGCTACAATTACGGTGATATCGCCGCCGCCAATAGCAGACTCGATACGAAACTCCGAGGGATCTCAGAATGGAGAGAATGTAGCGACATTAGACGATCTTGGTGTTCGAACTATGGATCAAAATGATTTGGAACGAAATGTTGTAGCCGAGGCAGATAGAGCCATTAACGAACGCGACACCGAACTTGATCAGAAGCGACTTGATAAAGCTGTTAAAGAAAAGTCGTAAGTCTACTGAATTTGGTTATATTGGCTATGATAAATAACATAGCAGTAAACTTCTTGACCGTATAGATCGTCTTGGAGATCGGCTTGCAAATCCAAACACCACTATTAGTGGGAAGCAAAAACTGCGTGAAGAAATTGAACAAATCAAGCTAATAGATCTGGCACCTATCGAACAGGACATTGTGGATATCAACGAACGTATTGCGGAGCGCGCCAAAACAAACGAAGCTATGAGTGGAATATCTGATACATCAATTCAACTTCCCAACGAATCACAACGCGACTATCTTATACGAACTGGCAAGATTACACCTTTTCAGAACATGATTGGGTTGGAAAGAGTCGCAGGGGAAACGGAAGAAGGTTTAGCTGATATCTCTGGTGCGACCACTACCGGCATGTCACATAGAAAGCTTAGGTTACCCGGTATAGAATTTAATGAAGAGGATGGGGATATATATGAAACCTCAAAGGACGAAGCTGAATTAGTTAGCGCGAGTGCTGCAGAGACACAACGAAAGCGCAAGTCATTAAGTGAAAAAGCGCCGCCTCCTAAGAGACATAAAGATTTTATTAGCGTCGAATCGATATTCTCCAGTGATGAGGAACAGGAAGAAGAGGCGACGGCGAAGGAAGAAGATTCAGATTTCAACCCAGATGAAGAATCAGGTTCAGAAACAGACCTTGATGACGACGTTGAATTCCCGATAGAAATGGATGAGGACGATGAACACGAAAGGGAAGCAAAGCATAAAGCTATTAAAGAAGAAGAGCTTCCGGAACGCGATGATGGTGATGAAGAGTTTTATCAAGAGCGGTTGAGAAGATGGGTGAATAAGCGTGAAGCATTTCGAAAACGTGCACAGGCAGCGATTGATACTGTTAATGTCAAGTCAGAGGGTCAGGAAGATGAGTTTGAATGGTTCAAACCCCATGGAAAACTAAAAGATATTGCTTTTGATGGTGGATATAGATTACCCGGTGACATTCATGGCAGTTTATTTGATTACCAAAAGACATGCGTTCAGTGGTTATGGGAACTATATTCCCAGCGTACAGGTGGAATCATTGGTGACGAGATGGGTCTGGGGAAGACTGTTCAGATTATTTCGTTCATTGCTGGACTTCATTACAGCAAACTATTGATCAAGCCGGTTTTAATTGTCTGTCCGGCGACAGTAATGAAGCAGTGGGTCAATGAGTTTCACCGGTGGTGGCCACCTCTTCGCACTGTGATTCTTCACTCAAGCGGATCTGGCATGAATATGACTGCCGATGAATTAGATGAACTTGATACAGCAATGTCGAAACCATCTCGCGGGAGCGGCGGTGACACGAAAAATTCACGTGCAGCTGCCAAACTAGTGGGCAAAATAGTCGCCAGTGGTCATGTTTTGGTGACGACATATGTCGGTTTACAAATTTATCGAGATGCTATACTATCAAAACAATGGGCATACTGTGTTTTGGATGAGGGTCACAAGATCCGCAATCCAGATGCTGACATTTCGTTGACTTGTAAACAGTTGAAGACGCCAAATCGTATTATTTTATCAGGAACACCATTGCAGAATAATCTTACAGAGCTATGGAGTTTGTTTGACTTTGTGTGTCCAGGTCGATTAGGCACATTACCTGTCTTTCAGACGCAGTTTGCTGTGCCTATCAATATTGGAGGATATGCGAATGCTACCAATGTTCAAGTCCAGACTGCTTATAAGTGCGCGGTGGTTTTGCGAGACTTGATCAGTCCATATCTCTTACGACGAATGAAGATTGATGTTGCTGCAGATTTACCAAAGAAAACAGAGCAGGTTTTATTTTGTAAACTTACGAAGCAACAAAGAGATGCATATGCAGATTTTTTAAAGTCGGGTGATATGGAATCGATTCTGGCTGGAAAACGACAAGTCTTGTATGGCGTTGATATTCTGCGCAAAATCTGCAATCACCCTGATCTTGTTGGTCGCGAGATACTGTCCAGAAAATCAGGTTACAAGTACGGAGCGCCGGCAAAGTCAGGTAAAATGCAAGTCGTCAAATCATTACTAACACTTTGGCAACAACAAAAACATCGAGCGTTATTATTTTGCCAGACACGCCAGATGTTGGATATCCTCGAGATATTTGTTAAGGATTTGCCGGGTATCAAGTTTTTGAGAATGGATGGGTCTACTCCGATAGCATCCAGACAGACCCTTGTGGACGAGTATAATCTTAATACTGAGTATAACGTGTTTCTTTTGACGACGCGCGTTGGTGGTCTTGGTATCAACCTAACTGGTGCTGATAGAGTTATCATTTTTGATCCTGATTGGGTAGGTTATTATTCTACAGATGAATTATCTTTTTGCTAACCAACAGAATCCTTCTACCGATATTCAAGCGCGAGAACGAGCGTGGAGACTTGGTCAGCAGAAGGAGGTAGCTGTCTATCGATTAATGATTTCAGGAACCATTGAAGAGAAGATCTACCATAGACAGATTTTCAAGCAATTCCTCACCAACAAGATTTTAAAAGATCCTAAACAACGGCGATTTTTTAAGAACAATGACCTGAATGACTTGTTCAGTCTGGGCGATTCTGATGCTGACGGCACTGAAACTGGAACGCTATTTGCTGGTGCTGAGACCCAGATTCGTGCGCAACCGAAGAAGCTGGGTGGCAGAGAGACACAAACTGTGAAGCAATTCAGTGGTGTTGCTGGGCTGGAACGATATCGCGGCGGAAGTGATGAGGAAGAGAAAAGTTCAACTACGAAACAAACTAGTACCTTAAATGACGAAGATAGTATAATGGAGAGTTTGTTTGCAAAATCGGGTGTGCATAGTGCACTTGAGCATGATGAAATTATGGATTCAGTTCGTCCTGATGCGGTCTTGGTTGAGCGTGAAGCTGCCCGAGTTGCTTCAGATGCTGCTCGGGCGTTGCGAGAATCCCGACGTGCTACAAGATCCTTTGAGGTTGGCACGCCTACCTGGACCGGTCGATACGGTAGTGCTGGTCGAGCAATTATGCGAAGTAGACCTGAATCCGGTCGCAACTCACGTGAATCTAGTGCAGGACCTGGTGCAACAAGCTCTAATTCTATCTTAGCACGCTTGCGAGAACGAAAAGCTATGGATGAGGAAAACTCCTTGTCATCTACTTCGTCTAGGTCTTCTCGACCTGTCGAGCGACGTCGTTCATCAGCAGCCCCTCATTCGTCTTCAGCGACACCTCCACCCAGCAATATCAACAGACCATCTGCAAATACTCCGGGCATACATCGGCCATTACGAATTGCACCTCCAGCTGGCGCGATGTCTACTAGATTTGTTGCGACTGCACGGACATCTACCTCAGCTGATGGTCCGGTGTCAAGTGCGATATCATCACCAAGCCAATCGCCACCGATACTGGACGAGCTCTCAGATGACGGTAGAGTGCAACTGATTACTCGTTTATGTGATTATATGATTGAGCAAGGAGGAAAAGCAAAGTCGGCTGAAATTGTCGATAAATTCCAAATCAAGGTGTCTGGTGCTCAGCAGGTTGCTACGTTCAGACGAATGTTGAAGGAGATTGCGGTCTGGAGAGGGAGTGAGGGTGTATGGGAACTAAAAGAAGCATTTAAATAGGCGGTGTGTATGAATATTACGATAGCATGTCGATAGGTTAATGTAAAGTGTAATTAAAATGCAGTATCAGACTTGAGCCGTTTAAGCCTATTTGACGCACTCTGACTCTCCAAGTCAGCCGTCGTCGAATCAGTCTCGTTAACAATATGTACGTTATTCCTCACTGCCACATTTCAAGACTAGCACCTAGCGTATACTGTATGTGTTATCTCTAACAACAAAATAGTCACATTTAAAATTATAAATCTCGGTTGTATTGTACCTATTGTTCATTCATTGTTGCATTGTTGCAATGAGCAGCAGCACTGCGGCTCACCGGCTGCTGCATCGGGCGTCGGACGGTTTCGACGACGAATCCTCTAACGGGCCATCTCATGATCTGCAAGGTTTTGTTTGATCTACAGGTCTAATTTAGTTCTGTTTCAAAGGTTTTGATATTGTTTGAACTGCAATCAATATAGTATTTGTTAAATCTGGTCAATTGGTGGAAGCATGTCGTCAAAAGCCCTCATTCTAGTGAGTTGTCTCTTCCAGCTGTCATCGCCAATGACGTGATCTGGTTGGATCTATATCGTTAACCGGTTTATAGGTCGGTGGTGGTACTCGTGGAACACGATTCAGACCTTTGTCTTTGGATAGTCCAAAGGTAAGTGTTCAAAAGCGCAGAATAATTAGAATGTTTGGACTGATAACGCCCAGGTTCTGTTCCCAGTTGCTGGGAGGCCAATCTTATCTCACGCTCTTTCTGCGTTGGCTGCAGTCCCTTCGATTAAGGAGGTACTTTTGATCGGCTTTTTTGATGACAGTGTATTCAAGGATTATATAGCAGATGCATCGCAGGAGTTCCCTGAGTTCTCGATCAAGTATCTGAGAGAATATCAAGCGCTTGGCACTGCAGGAGGACTGTACCATTTCCGCGATGCAATTCTCAAGAACAACCCATCCAATATCTTTGTTTTGCATGCTGATGTTTGCTGCTCTTTTCCATTGAAGGAAATGCTGGCTATGTTTGAGTCTAAAGAGGCCAAGGCTGTGATTCTAGGAACACGTATCGATCCTGAGGTAGCTAATAACTTTGGCTGCATTGTCAGTGATCCTACTACTAAGAAGGTGATTCACTACGTTGAAAAGCCAGAATCTTATATTTCCGATTTGATCAATGGTGGCGTCTATCTCTTTGATTCGTCGATTTTCGATGTAATTGGTGCTGCTCGTCATGCTAAGCAAGAGATCGCCAGCAGCAACCCTACTGTCCGTGACGATGAAGTTCTCAGACTCGAGCAAGACATTCTTGTTAGACTTGCTCAGAGTGACGGTTTTTATGTGTACGAGACACGTGGGTTCTGGAGACAGATCAAAACTGCCGGGTCCGCTTTACCTGCCAATTCGCTTTACTTGCAGAAGCTGTTCCAGACTGATATTGCCGCGCCTGGACTCGCCAAGCCTTCAGCTCATATATTACCTCCAGTGTATGTTCACCCAACTGCTCAGATTGATCCCACAGCCAAGCTCGGTCCGAATGTGTCAATCGGTGCTCGTGCTGTGATCGGCCCTGGTGTTCGTATCAAGGAGTCAATTGTGCTTGAGGACGTCGAGATTGGTTCTGGAAGTGCGGTCTTGTACTCTATTCTTGCTCGTGGAGTCATTGTTGGTTCTTGGTGCCGTATTGAGGGCTCACCAACAAGCGTGGACGACCATTCTACATATGTTGTCAAGCAGGGCAGCAAAATTCACGGTACTACTATCTTGGCTAACGATGTTCATGTTGATGGTGAAGCTCGTATTCAGAACTGTGTTGTGTTACCACACAAGGACATCCACGCCGATGTCGAAAACGAGATCATTATGTAGATCGAATCGATATAGGTTGTTGTTATGTTAGGTATTAAATTAGATATTATACCTTTACTAAAAGCTCCGCAGAAAATAGTTGATTTATTTTTTTAATGTATTGTAATCTATACTATCTTCACACGATTGTCTCCAGCTCTCTTGCGTATCCAAGGGTATTCTCAATAATGTTTTCAACAGGAACGCCGCCACCAAGGTTCTCCTCATTATTGAAAAATATACGTTTGTCTTTGGTGATCCAGTTGCGCTATTATTAGAATTCAATTCCAAATAACAAAAGATTTTGAACTTACTTCTTCCATAAACTCAGCCAATTCGGCATCAGAAGTAAAGAATAATAGGTGCTTAGCATTTGCTAATGGTAACGACGAGTATGCCTTCTCGGAGCAAGATGCGATTTCGCTTCTAATAGTCTTGACCAAAATCTAAAATTGTCAGTACCTAATATCATTTCTCTCCACAACTAGCTTACATCGGCAAAGATTGCAAACTCCTCCGCTGGCACTTCGCTACGTTGTGTAGTTGCCTTCCACACCTTGTCGTAGCTTCCTTCCATCAGCCATCGCTCGAGCATCACCGGATACCTTATATATTTGTCTGTTTCAGCTATATCTTCCAAAGTCTCCAGTTCTGTGTGGAATTGTGCTATGTCATTTGTGGATAGTAATAGCAGCAACTTCAGTGCGATCAGCTTGGTTTCGTTGGCCGATGGCGGCTGGATCTTGGATTGGAGGGCGTAGAATGGTGACAGCTGTGACAAATATCGACTGAACTGCAAATCATCACTTAAGAAGATAGAAGACAACGCACCAATCTCCAAAATATCTCTGGCAGTCGCGAGCAGACTCAGATCAGACGTCGGTAACGGCACAAGCACGTCGAGCTGCGACAACTCGACCTTGAGCGCCGGTAAGATAGCCGAGCACCGTTCATAATCTTTGTTAGTAAACGCCGCAAGTAGTTCTTTCACACGGGCATCAAATGACATTGTTGCTGGTTTTGTGTATCTGCTGGATGGAGTATCAGTGTATGGCTTTCAGGCCGGTGTCACAGTGTCAAAGTGCTTCTTCGCTTCTCGACGCTGACCGAATCGCTCGACGAATCCACGGCTGTGGTCACGTGAACGCCGCCGGTTTCTGGAAAAAAAAAAAAGCAATTACGCGACTTAGAGTGTGTGGGGCTCTAGGGCCCAGGCTTGACGAGGCTCACTTCACGTGACTGCGCCGGTTAACCACGTCGAAAATTTTGAAGGTTGAGCCAGTTTCTGTTTCTCTTTTTAATACACCTTCAATCTGAAAGCATTATTATGGATGCGTATCAATCCGCGTCTGAAAGTCCTTGCTGCTTGTGAGTCGCCGCTATTGCGACTTCTTCTGCCAGCTACCAGGACCTTAGCATCTGCCCGCAACGAGCTCCGATGGATCCAGGAACATGTTGTCGACAACTTCGTCGGCGAGGTTGTGGCGAAGAATCAAAAAAATAATGATAGCCAGGTTATTCAGAGTGAGATTCTGAGACTCTGTGTTCTTCGTGGCCAAAGAAAAGTGCCTTTGCAGTACGTTTTGGGTGATCAGCCATTCGGTCACGGCCTTAATATCCTGTGCAAGGCTGGGGTGTTGATTCCGCGATGGGAAACTGAAGAATGGGGAATAAAAGTGAGTTCTGCAGTTCTGTTCAACCATCCTTTTTTCTTGATCCCTGGCTCTGGAAAGGAAGAAACATTCAAGGTACTCGACCTTTGCACCGGTACTGGATGCCTTGCGCTACTTATGGCCGAGCAGCTCCGTGCTCCGCCTGGCAAAAAAGTCGAGATCACGGGTATTGATATATCTTCGAAAGCTATTGAACTTGCGCAGAAGAACTTGATTGAGAATCAGCATGCTTTTGATGGTAATAATGTCTCTGTTACGCTCCAAAAGCAGGATATATTTGAAGACTATCCACTGCCTTCGGCTGATCTAGTTATTGCCAACCCGCCCTACATTTCTCAGGAAAAGTACGACGCGTCGGATATTACTATGTCAGCTGTTCGTAAATTCGAGCCACGTCTTGCGCTTGTGGGTGGATTAGAGTTCTATTCTCGCATCTTTTATATCGCGTCCAAGGCCGGTGCCAATGGTGTGGTTTGCGAGGTCAGTGATCAAGAACAAATGGAGCAGATTTGTGATATTCTCAAAGAGACTTCATGGACTGTCGGTGGTCAGTATGATTCAGCTGGAATAGTCCGCTGTGTGGTTGCTTATTCGAAAAGTTGGCCTTGGATGCAAGATCTTGTTGATACATAATGAATAGTTATTCCACCCGCACCTTCATTGATTGAAGATTCAATCACAGCTTGTAGGTATATTATCTCCTCTTCCACGTCATCGAAAGCTGTGACGTAACTGATTTTCGCTTCTATCGAATTTCGGTATAGTTGAGGTTGTAATTCAAACGATTCTATTGTTTTGTTACATTGGGAGAAGATCAAGTAAAATTTTGGCATTCCAAATAAGCCGGAGCGTTCGTCTGTTTTAATAGGGTCCGCTTGACATAGCTGAGTGCTACATAAACCTACTAAATATTTGTACATCATGTATTTCCTGACGATAAGCTGTGGCTGGACCACAGTCTTAACTTTCTGTCGTAAAAACTACATGTAGCAATCATGGTGCCGTCAGCAGACCAATCACCTCCATAGACCATACTGTCATGACCTTTTGTAATTGTTCCGACGACTTCAAAATCGGTGATATCTTTGGCATTCGTTTTTAGAATTCGGGCACCTCCGTACATACAACAAGCAAGAACATTATATTCACCACCGTTGTTCGGAAACGGAACCAATCGCCATACTCCACCACCCAAATTTTTACTGGTCACGGCTCTTGCTCGTCCACTAGTCATATCCCAAGATCGCAGTGAATCGTCATATGAGCCTGTCCAAAACTGATTTTCGTTTTCTGGGAACTGCAAAATCGACGTAACTCCAGCACTGTGACTACGTCGGTCAAACCAGATTTGCATTTCGGCGCCGAGACTGAATGCAGACAGTAAACTGTCATCTCCACCAGTTAAAACTGTCTTGCCATCATTTGTAAATGTAGAGTACCACGCCTCAAGCGAGTGTATCTGAATAGTATGTATTTCCTCAGTAGCAGCATACTCAGCATCAACTTTAAATTTCAGAATCTTGAGTTCACCGTTTGATAACGTCGCTGATATCAAATCTGACTCGGTAGGAGAAAAATTGAAGTGCAATACCAAAATATCGTTCGAGTCTGCAATAACCCATGTATGTATGTGTTCAATTATCACATCGTCACCGCTTACTTTCCAAAATTGCAAGCATCCGGTTGAGTGAGCAGTCACGAGAAGACTAGAGTCGTGAGGAGAAAATTTAAGGTCCAAAATCGATGAGTCTTCAGATTTGACCGACGTCGAAAATTTACTATAAATTTAGTTAAGTGCGTGAATGTCTGAATTGTTTGACTGACATTGAATTGTCGGTTATTTCGTAAACATCTATTGTTCCATGACGAGATCCATGATCCTCTAGTTTGTAGGTCCCCGCCAGTAAAAATCGATTACTACCGGGTAGAAATTGAAGTACGCATGGTGGCAGATCGGTAGTGATGAACGATAACTCGGCTAAATGTGGTATTTCATCCATCTATGTTTTTGAAGAACTAGCACAAGGACGTATTGTGAACCAAGTCAATATCGAAATGTCAAAAAAATATTAAGCCGCACAAGCTTAAAAATGGCTTTGAGCAACTTTCGGTTCCCCAAGAAGCATATCAAATTACGATATTGGGATTGTTATAGATTAAAAAAAAAGGTAAGCTTATAATATACACTATTCATTCTCATTCCAGTATCTTGAAATCCGATCTCTTGCACTCTCAAACGAGTCCAGTGCCGGACGGACATCTAAGAAAAAGCTAGGGAACCCATCAGGCTCTGGTGGACCGTTGTAGTAGTCAATAACATATCTAACCTCTTTCTTCGATCCATCTTTCGCGTACCGCAAAACAGTCCAATCATGCCGGTCAAATGGAGGCTCGGTTGCGTATTTGCTTGGGTATACCCGGCTCATGACTTGCAGAATTCGCGCACGTGGCGACAACTGGTCTGGTCTGCCGGTGAACTTAAGCAGTCGTGGCTCTTTGCCTGACTCTTGCAAATAAGGTAGCTCCCATTTCAAAATCTCGCTCCACGCTCCCTCGTTCAGAAAATTGTGCACGTCTACCATTGCAGGCACGTCTTCTTCTGGCGTATCTTTGTGACCCTTGCGAAACATCGCGTTCAACATCTGCTGTGGACTGGGATACTCCCATCGTCCCTCTTTCTCAGTCTCGCCTCTGGGAATACTTGATATTGTCCGTTCAGTCGGCAGATCGATTTTCTGTCCAGGAATCTTGTTCACTGCTGATAAATCGGCAGGCATATTCGTCCGCGGATCCAGTTTCATTGAGCTGTGATCAACTGGACAGCTAGCGCCAGCATCTGTCTTTGCCTCGGCATTCTTTTGAAACTTTGTATGGTCAACTGGACATTTTGCAGCTGAATCCGCTGGCGCCTGTCATCGGTTAGCTTCACGAGCGTTGAAAAAGCAACACAACCCTGGATCAAATTACATACCGGCACAGCAGACGACTTGTCGTCCGGTTTCTTACCAGAAGACAAAAACGGAATCCAAACCATTATCACGACTAAATCAATACGTTTGTCACCCTGAACAGGTCTATTTGCTCTGCCGTCGTCGTCGGCACTCTCCAGAAATTTCTCTTTGACGGGGAGCCGGCCTCAGTAATGTTAGGGTCAGGGCTACACAAAGTCCCAACGGTACAACGGCCTCGGAATGCGAACCTGGCGGGCGCTGGACCGCTGTCGAGAACCATATGCTTGAATTAGACCGGCATATATTAGCTGATCCATACGGCCTTTTAACGTTGGAACTTTCGTGTTTTGACTGGAACTTAGACTTAGCCCTTTAGCCGCGGGAGGAGGAAGGGAGCTCTTGCCTTTATTTGGTTTTGGTTGCAGAAGTGGTATTTTTGCCGTTGAGGATCTTGTTGCGGTTGAAACGCATAGACGATGCACGTCGAGGTGCTTAGTGCCCAGCCTGGGATAGATGGAACGTTGAGCGGTGCGGTACGGTTGAAGCGCAAGATCAATGTTGATGAGACGTTTCAAAATGTAAGCGAGCATGCGTTGTGTTACCGATTGGTGGCTAATGTGGTGCAAGAAAAAAATACGCTCAAGATCAGAGCATCAAGATTATCCAAAATCAGATAGCGAGATGATAGTAGACAGTTCCAACGAAATACGGTTTGATTCGAATAATCTGTTTTTAAATGATTCGATATTACGAGGATTTCACGATCAGATGCTGTCGCTGGAAGGTATGAAGACGCAATTAGAGGAGCAGTTCAAATCAGCTGTATCGACAGTAAGTATTTGGTATCGAGATATGTCAGTGCTATGCTCATAACAAGAATTCCGTGCGGTCTAGAAGTTTACCACCGGAGCAAACGACTGAGCCAGGTAAAAAAGTCAAACTAGTCTATTCGATGGGATACCGCCAGGATTGCGAAAAGTGCAGGGCAAAAATGACTGGGCATTATTCTCACATTTTGCCTAGAGGCGAGTAAGTTTTTGTCGCGCGACGGATTTTGTGTACATACGAAATGACGGTGGTTTGGCATTGCATGGTTCACACGGAGTTTGTCTTATGGTATCAAGTATTATGTGAATGTAAATAAATGGCCTTTTGCACTAAAGAATTGTTGTTCACAGGCGATTTAGACAACCGGCGGAGCAATGGCGCAAGGATGTATTATTATTAACCTACGTGACGCGCCTAATAGTTTAATAACTATCATATAACCACACGGGAAAGAAAAATAAAAGTCCTTAATTATTGTTTGATCAAATAATATTTAAAATTCTTGTCCACCCTCAAAAGTCCCAACAGCGAACGCGGCTTGAAGTTTATTATTGAACTATCAGTTTCGCGGGTTATTATTCAAAAATCTCAATTATCGCTAAAATTTTGTATTCCCAAGGAAAATAATTATAAAGCCCAAGATGAACAGAGTTTTCCACAGAAGCGTTAAGAGTTTCAACCGCAGTGCCATTTTCAATTCAGTGTGCATTGCACGTCTTTACCATTCGTACGACCATGCAGCGTATGATCCATACACCCCGACACAACATAAGATCCTCTCTGCAGCACTTGCAAGAGTGCCAGAACACGGGTTTGCTAAGCAGAGCTTGACGGAGGGCTGCAGAGATGCTGGATATCTTGATACCACTCATGCTGTATTCCGGAATGGCGTGTTCGATCTGGTACTATATCATTTGCATATCGAACGCACGAAGCTGGCAGCTCTCAAGCCCGCTGTGGATGCAGAAGAGGGAGCTTCAGTAATGAAACGAATTAGACGGTACTGCATTGAGCGACTGAAAGGAAACACCGAAATCATTGCTCATTGGCCTGAGGTGAGATTAACCCAATCACGAGTTGAGAATGCTACTAAACATGCAGGCACTGGCAGTGATGGCATTACCAGCGAACGCTCTAACCTCACTAACCGAACTGGCCAGGCTATCGGATGAAATGCTTTTTTTGGCTGATGACAAGGACTCAGACTTTACATGGTATACCAAGCGAGCTTCATTGAGTGCAATCTATTCATCTACTGGTATGTTTGAATCTTGTGAATGCTTTTTTTTTTTGATGGGGCATTATTGACCAGTCAAGAACTATTTATGACACAAGACGCATCGCCTGGGTTTGAGAAAACATTCGACTTTTTAGATAGACGCTTGACAGCGGCCGATAGCGCAAGCTCTACAGTAGAACATGCTACCGAATGGCTTAAGTTTTCAGCCATATCTGGATTCAATCTGATCAACTCTCAATTGGCAAGAGGATAGAAGTTCAAAAGCATCGAATGTGTAAAATAATAAATTACATCACTATTTACGTTTCCTCTTAAATCCTAGACTACCTTCAAACCCTGGCCTTTTCTTCTTCTTTGGAGACGATTTCTTTTTGCCCTTCATGGTTCCTTTCTTTTTCATTTCTTTGCGAGCAGCAATGTTCTCTTCACGTTTCTTTTGTCGGGCAAAAATTCCTTTCTGAACATTTTCTTTGCGCTCGAGCCACTCTTGGGCTGACTTCTTCTTTTGTTTAAGTTGCCGTTTAAGAGATTTCTTGAGCATATTCTCGTCATCTCTCACTTTTTCCCCTCCTGCTTGCTTGATTGCTCGTTTCCACTTCTCCTTGGCTTCAATCGCATCACGTTTTTCTTTCTCCATCATTGCCAGCCTGGCTTTCTTGGCTTCCACATGTTTAAGCTGACCAAGTAGATCTGATGGCCCCTTTTTTCGTTTCTTGGTTTGGATCTCACCATTAGCTAGCACTTCCTCGCCTGAATCAAGTGTAATCTTGCTAAACAATGCATCACCTGTCTCAGCCACTGGCAGCGTTTCGTCTTCTACCTCGACAGTCTCTGCCAACGATGCTTCCTGTTCCTGTTGCTCGCGTTTCCGTTTGAGTTCTTCTTTGCGAATTTCTGCTTTCGCTCGTCGTGCCTTTAGGATATCTTCGCGACTTGCCGGGGCGCCAGGCACGCCAGAATTTGGTGCCTTGCGTTGCGCACGAAGAGTTTGTATTTTCTGTGCCAGCCGTTGCTTGAGCTCCTCCATAGACGGTTTATCATGACTCGAGCGCTCTTCTAAAGACACAGCTGGATCCTCTTCGACTTGTTCTGTTTTCTTGGTCTTCTGTTTCTGCTGCGTGGGCTTCGTAGTGGTCTCGGCAGCACCCTCTGCGCTCAAAATATCGGCCACCGAATCGCCTGCATCCTCTACCAAATCGTCAAACAGTCCTGTGACATTTTCATCTTCGCTACTATCAGACTGCGACTCCACCACTTTTCGACCCATTTCGAATGGCAAGTTCCTATAAACAGTTGGAAACGAGAGAGAGCAATTGAATGATGATGGGAAAGAGAGTTTGAAATTTTGGAGGGGTGTGAATTTTTGGGAGCGCTTGGGAGATGCGGCGGCGGGAAGCCTGAACCATACTTCACTTGTCGATAATACAGCAAAGTAGTCATTTTATTCAACAATTTTAAGATTTATTGTTATAGATACTAGATCATGTCCTTAATGCAGTGTCCAAATTACCTTGTTTTATCCGCTTATACGCTTCCCTGACCAAATCCTCTGGCGTCAGATACTTCTTTTTCGATTCAAGTTTCTCCGAAGACGCGATGATGACTTCCATTGCCTCCAACACTTTTAGCATTTCGCGGTATCTGTAAGAGCGTTCTGATAGACTCTTCATCTGGGTTTGCTTTGAAGTCAAATTAAGTTTAGCCCTTGTAAGAATCTCGCGGATATTTCGCACTTTAGCTTCGGAGGACTCGATCGCTCGGGTGATTTCCTTGAAAGAATCAATCGAAGAGTTCAGGCCTTGATGATTCTCAGTAGCCATAGACTGTAGAATAGTCTCAAGTTTATTCGACAACTGAGTAAAGTCTTCAACCTCAGATGCGCGACCGACAGAAGATGTATCCAATAGTTCAAGTGCCAGGGCGACCGGATTACAGTCGTCCAACGTCAAAGCACCCCAATCTCGTTCAATGAATTTCAATACGTCTATAATCAGCAACCTATTCTCTGTTCGCAACTTGAGCATACTTAGTCGATATCTTACCTGTTGTGCTAACATTATCGTAAGACACTGCAGCAGGCTCTGCGCGTTCCATCCCAGTTCGTATCGTCGTCGACCGTTCTCCATTAATTTGATGCACAGGTGGCAGCGGTACCGGCACGTCCTCAGGCGGTGGTGGCGGTGGCATCTTGGCCAGCCTTGACCGAGATTTGCGTCTGGGAATCGCCGGGACTGCGCTCTTGGGTTCCGGATCATTGTCGTTGGAATATCGCGACGCAGTAGACTGCATGGTCGCGTATGGGCTTTCTGCAGAGGGGTATGATAATGCTGAGCTCATGGGCGCCGTTGTGTAAGGTGACTGAACCTGTGGCCTTGGATCGTTTGAGAACGCAGCATACGGACTTTGCACTGTCGTCGGAGATTGTTGATACGGTGACGATCCTGGCGACGACGAGAAAGATGACTTATTGGTGAGCACCTTGGACAGACTCTGCTGACTTGGCTGTCGCGCTATCGGTTGACGTACTGTCACATACGGACTCTGCGGCATATCTGCTATCGTTGAAGCCGAAGGCGATGGCGACGATTTAGGAATATTGACCGCGTAAGGGTTGTAGCCAGAACTCGCTGATGAGTAGGACCCATTTCCATCTGTAGCGTACGGATTTGAATCTGAGGATGCATTATATGGGCTACGGTGGGAGTCTTGCTGTTGCCTATTCATCTTCACTGATTATGGAGGTTTACAGCGTCTTGAACTGTTCGACACGGGCACGTCGCGACCGAACAGTGTGCTCCTCGGAAATTACCCTGATCAAACCTCCCAAGTTTTTCAGAGGCTGACCGTCGATGAAGGTCTGATAAAGAGATTGAATTTGTTGATCTGGTTTATCAAGGTCGACAATGCCTCCAAAAAAGCGGCATGCTGAAGAGAACGCCGGTAATACTCAGAATGGCAGGCTTTCCAAGGGCCAGTATAAGCGTGCGAAAACGATGCAGGCGCGCCAAATCCTGGCCTCACCTTCAGACGCAGGTATGCGGCAAGAACAACATAGAGAGAACGAACTCAAGTTAATGAATAGCGCTTGTGAATGGGCAGATCAATGTAAAGCAGTTTGTTACTGCGCGAAAATTCGAGTTAATGGAGATGCGGGACGCAATGAAGCGATCAAAGTACGTGCCTGACTTGTTCGTTTTCTTTTTTTTTTTTTTTTTTTTTTGGTTTTTGGTTGCGCTGTTGCTCACTTTTGGTAGGAGCAGTCAAAAGCAACAAGCATTCCAAGCAGTTCCACGATCACTTCGCCGTCGAGCAGCGTCATATCATTTCAAATACCTGCCTCCTCGGTTTAGAGCTCGTGCAAATATGGAACGCAGTATGCAATTACAAGAAGGACAGACTTTACGCACGGCAAAGAAACGACAGCGGATCACACGACTTACACTACGACGGGGAACTGCACTCAAATTGCGGCGGCTTATAGCTTCAGGAAAGATACCTAAACTAGCAAAAAAAGTGCGCATGCGACGACGTCGAGTGGTTGCACCTGTGGGCTGGAATAAACCTGCACTTCCATTGATTCTGCCCAGCAAATTTCAACGGAGACAGAAAGATAAAGTGTGGTTACCAACGCACCTTTGGCATGCTAAACGTGCACATATGCAACAGTACCATGGATATGTGGTTCCACAGAAACCCAACGACAAGTGCTATCGTCCGACTCATCGAAAGGTTCAGAGTGGTCCTGGTGTCATCTTCGATACGTCGTACATGGCTACAATCATCGTACGAAGTGGCAATTCCAAAACTGCGATAGTGCCTGCCAGGTTTCCGAAGGAAGATAAGTTTTATAGACCCAAAACGGATCAAGACAGATTCTTGCTATCTCGTGAACCAATGAACACCCAATCAGATGCATACTCACTCATGGACCTACTGAGGAGTTTCAGTACTTGCAGTGTATACTCAACCGAACGTGCTACATCTGGTGGCCTGATTCATACAACTGCGATTGCCAAAGACAAAAAGACCTTGATCGGTCCTGTTGATGTGATTATGCAGACTATCGGCGTGACTGATCCAACTGGACAGATGATGATCCGTGTACATCCATCTATTTTTGATGAAGTGTTTCAATCTGTGGTGGCCGCCGCAACTATCGTTCCTGGATTTTGCGTACTAGACTATAGATATGCGATTGGAAGTTTGGAATTACACGGCCCCCACGTGCTTTCTATTCTTAATTTAAATTTGCGCACTGATTTCACGAATTATCATCTAGCTGACATGCTAGACCTCAAACATCTTTCGCCATGGGAAACCTACAAGATGGGAAAATATGATGAATGTCTCAACGAATGCCTCCGGGTATGGCAGAGTTTTGCAACATTTGCTAATCCTAAACGTCTACCTTATGGGTTCACATATCCCGCCACATTTTTTGATCCGCGAAGTATTAAAATTGGATCGCAAGACCGAAGAATTCCAAAGAGGTTACGGAAGTTGATTAATGTGCATGATGAACACAGCAGTGATCAAATAACAAGCATGATGAGCATGCACAGATTCACACCAGCTCGGTTGTTTGACGATGCAAGTAGGGTTAAATGCCGAGTTGAGCATCGCAAGATTGCAACCGCTAGAAGGAATGCCAGATTAAACGAGACAAATTACACCACGGTACCGTTACGTGGCCCACAAGAGCGATTTAATCCAGAACAACATGTACCGCCAAAGTTATTCAATCACGATATAAACACAGCGACTAAGACCGGTAAGCGCGGCAAGGATAAACCGGTAGCATTAGTTACTGGCAGTATATACGATGCAACATCGATACCTACGATCCGTCGATTTGCCAAGTTTGCGGATGATGTTGAGATTCCGTCGATCATAACCAAACTTGAAAGCGGAGGGGTGTCGATGCTATTACCGTGGCAGTGGATTGATATTTTCTTTAAACACTTGTGTATACCTGGTCAACTTTCGTTTGGTGGGTTGGAGCAACTGCAACAAATTGACTTTGAGTCATTACGAGTACATTTTCCAGATGATTACCCTGGCACCCTATCTGGAAATGCATGCGAGCAAGCCAAGGCAGACAAACGAAAGATTGAATGGGATCGGAAAGCAAAGAATAAACGAGTTAGTTACGAAGCGCTCGATCTTCACAACAACGATAAGAAAGGCGAGATCGGGAACCCGTTTGCTTGTGATTGGAAGTTTTTGCTAGGTGATGACCCGGTTTTGTATCAACTTATACGGAACTATCCGAAAGGTGAACAGGGGAAAAAACGACACCGAATGAAAGCTCAACGACCGAATGATATTCTACCAAATTCGATCGTACAGGTGCAACTGCATATTATTGGACGTGGTGCTCCTCAACCATGTGCACGTATCTATGCGATTTCACCAGAATCAAGAAACGAATGGCTAGCGCTTCGTAGACCGCGTAATCAAGCAGGAGGAAAGAAAATACCAAAGTGTCCTAACAAAACTTATTTAATCGGGTTTGTTACTACAGGCGGGTTCAATCTTAAAGAGGGCAAAGGTGCTGGGATTGGATGTGTTAGTCCTTACAAGTGCGATGAGCTAAAGTGTTCGGTTGGATATGGCTTTGGCGGTGGTGGTGATTACTGTATCGTTAGGAATGTTGGCGAAGATATATGTAGATTAGGAATTTGGAAGCCATTCAGGGATGGGGATTATCAATATGCCGACAATGAATAGATTCGGATGTTTTTATATTTTGTAAATATATATAATCTATCGCATCGTAAATTGTTGACTGACTGGAGTTGTTCCAATAGTAGCATTGATCGAAATGATCAATTCTCGTGGATTCTCAATTCGTTTTTTATACTCCACAGTTCCCTCAACTTCTGTCTGACCAAATATAGGCACGCTCTTCTTGAGTAAACAAATTGCTGAATGCCAATGAGTGGGTTTACCACCTGGACCGGTAGTGAATGCAAGCGATCCGTTTCCGGGAGAAAATGTCTCTGCTCTTGTATGATCGTCGACAAGTTCGGTGGGTGAACGGGTGAAGTAGTTATCGAAATAAATCATAAATCCATCGATCTCGTCACCCTTGGGAATATTACAGGAAAATAAAGCTGTGAATTCAAGTTCTGGGATGGTAATCGTGTGTAAATCCAAACTTTTGAAAACCACAGCCGGTGCAGCAAGCGAACTAGATTTTAAAGAATGAATCAACACGTCGTCGTGAATCTTATCTTTCATCGCACGCATATCGAACCCATACACATCATTCCAAAAATTGATTTTATCATTCACGAATTCGGAGTCTTGTAACGGTGCGATTAACATTTTAATCGTTGACGGGACCAGTAATCCGCCTGATTTCAAAAATCGATCTCGTGCTACCAGTACTGAATCAAGCATTGCCTCGTACAACAACGCATAACCCATCCATTCAGAAACAATGATGTCAACTTTTTCAGGTAAATTAATTTCCTCTACTTTGCCACGAATACACTGCACCGTCTTCTCGAGATTGTTCGCGTATACATTTGCAATTGCTTTGGTGATAATATCACTATTATCAACCGCATACACTTTTTTTGCACCAGCCTTGGCAGCAAACATCGACAACACACCAGTACCACATCCAACATCAAGCACAACTCTGTCTTTAAAAATATCTTTATTATGGTATATGAAATCGCGGTAGGATTCGGTTCGCGTGGTGTCTTTAAGCATAATCTCATGAATCTCATTGTATGCATATGATTCAAAATAGTGATCGTCATTGTTTGTTTTGCCCTTGCGTCCACAAGGGGCTTCATCTTCACTCTCACTATCAGACTCAGCAACAGCCCTTTTTGACAAAACCTTCTGGGTCAGATCTTTGTATTCGTCAAATTGGATCTTCAAGTTCGCCAACTGCGAAACAAGCAACTTATTTTCAGTAGCCAGTTCCTCGGCACTTTTTAAAATCTCGTCATCTCTGCCAGTCTCGTTTTGATGGTCATCGTCGCTCTCGTCGTCAGACATCTCGAACAACAATGCATCGTCTTCAAGTGTAGGCTTCAAGTATTTTGCATCATCATATTTCTCCAGTTTCAAGTCCACCCACTGATTCTCACGAACTTGCTCTCGAATATAATTCACCAGCTTCAATTTTCCAAAAAAATCTAACCCAAGTTCTTTCTGGATTTTGTCAAAATCGAAATCATGGGCTGCTTTACAATGCTCAAATACAAGCTTGGAGTTATCAAACGTCTCAGGGCAGAATAAGCACACTGCACATGTCTGCTCATCATCTGTCACGTCTGATGCAGAGTCTAGCTCATTAGATTGGAGTAATTGCTCAAAATCCTCGTCCTCAGAATCCATTTTGATCAATAATTTGTGATTATTGTTAGTGGCTCCTCGTCCCAATCTTTTGCAGAGTTAATAAGAAATTTTTCTCCCAAAGCCAACCTTTGATTTCACCCCTGGCACGTGATTAGCCCTTTCCCGAAGAGAATCATCGGCGACAACTTAGTTGCAGCTGCGAAATTCAGCTACGAAAGAGTATACAACAAAATTCTGAAGTAACAAGCAGTGACAAACGATGGGAAGAAAAAAAATATCTTATATTTATCATTTATGATTGATGTGATAGTGGTGATTAAATACCGCTGCTGATCTGCAACATCAGTAGAAATCCCTCCAATCGCTTGCTTCTCTGGGGCGGCTCGTATTTCTCATCAGCATTTCACTGACTGGTGCCAAATGCGGCCAACTGAGAATGTTAAAATATAAAACAAATATAAGATTTTTACAGGTAATAGCTGATTTAACAGCAAAGTACTATCATGATCCGTCGGAGCTCTGTCGTCTGTTGGGTCATGAACTAGCATATGGTTCTACAAGAGTTAAACGTAACTGGAGTCATAATGGTGTTATAAGGAGTTGGTAATATCAAATCAAGTTACAATATGATAGAAAGCAAATACAATTTTGCTAAGATTATCACAATAGAGTTCACAATAAGTCATGACCCGATCTGAAGCTCTACAAAGTCTTTTAGAGCAAACCTTCACAATAAATGCGTCCTTGTTTATACAGCTTGACTAATATCGTTGTCTTTAAAACCACTTTCTGTGGTTTCAGATCTATTATAGTAAAGAGTGTATTTTAAAAGTCCTCACAGTTCATACATAATAAAGGCCATGGCCCTAAAAGTCTTCTCATCACTAAATAACCTAAATAGTCAATATACGATAAACGCGACCACAAATACTAAAAATGAGAGAACCGCTGTAAAGAAAACTTCTTAACTGGGTACATGCTTTTGTCAAGAAGACTCATAGTATTTGCCATTTTGGCTTTGACTGACTGTCATTTTAATTGGGCCCTTTGTTCGAATCCGTGGATTCCTTCTTAGTTGGCGGAGGTTCAGTGCTACTATTGATCACCAAATAGTAGATCGATATTTCAGCATCGCAGGAAGAATGTCTGCATAACTTTTTTTTTTTTTTACACAGAACGCATTTCCTGTCGGTGGTGAAGAGAGGTAGAGGCAGATATTTATACTGCAAGTCGGGCGGACGCATAAACCGAACTCACTATATGTGTCCGGGAACTCGCTCAATAGTCTATCAAACAAACGATGACTTGTATCGCTGGATGGTCGTACATGCGAATGAGCCCAACGAAAAAACAACAACTCCTGCTGTGTAATAGCGTTCCTATGCTCACTACCTTAGGAGCATCAGAGGCCGTGGGGCTAAGGATAGGAACCTCATTTAAATCTATCATTACGCATGGTATACATGCTTTTCACTGTCATATCTCTACCTTGCCATTCTTACAGTTTTGTTTACAACACGGAGTTTCCAAATTTGATAGGTTAGTATGTTACAAAAGCGCGGATCGTTTCAAGGAAACTCGAAAACTTGAAAAACAATGGTGTGCTGAAGCCTTACTTGTGCTCGAGAAGATGGTTGCCTAATAGCAATCAGGGCCCTTCCTTATGGAAAATTACCCCGCTTCCATGAATTAATAAGTTATATTTAAGTATAAAATAAAAACCATACCCGAGCAAACTCATCAACGCTCGATTATGTACGTCCACCTCTGCATTCCATACTCCGCATCTACCGCTCCTGCACATGTCATTCAACACGCCTTGAAATTGAGCCGACTCTGGTTTTTTCAGTCGCAGTAATCGTAACACTTATATATAATTATTCTATTTAATACTATGAACGATTTAAGAGCTTACGATGTATAACTAATAACCTTTCAAGAGCCCTAATAACAAACAATTGACCGGAAAAAGTAGTGGAAAGGCGGGTGGGGGGAGGGGCGCGTAGCTATTAGCGATAGCATGGGTTTGGGTGTCGTTACATTATTTTTCTACAGTTTTCTCATATAAAGACATTTAATGACCCCTATATCCGGCGCGAATGACATTTCGAGTTTTCCCGATTAAGTTAAACGAACTGAGGAGGAGTCGTCGGTGGCAAACCCAAATTGTATGTACGTGATGTGGTGGATGTGTGATGGAAACATTAGCGCGAGACGCCCAAGAATTTGAGTCAACAACACAATAACTTAGCTTTTACAAGCTGAATAGTTGTGGAACGTGGTGGGGAGGGGGGGGGGTGTACTAGTTACAGTTTTTACGTTTGGCAATTGTATGGATGGCATTTTTTACAATCCAACTTGAAACGACAATAAGCAAATATAAGTTAACTTAGAATTAGAGATGTGAATAGTTCTGTAAACAACGGCGGTAACATTCTGGACGAAACCGGACTGTTGTGGTGTAATTATTACTGCATAACTTGATCTGGTGATGCCACTGTGATTGATTGGCATGATGCACTAAAACAGCCACCCACCCGATGCCTGCCCTTCTAAACTATAATCACGACAAGGTTCAAGCTTATCATCCATTGTCTCAAGCCAAAGCGAAGACAACAAGACCGGGGCGCGCAAACTCAGTACTGATACTATTATAGCACCAACGAATTCACGACTCGTCGGTGGTGCGTGGGGCCCGGGGGGGGGTGCTGTATGTATATACGTTCCCGAGGGTAAACAAATATATCGCCATTGCAATCATCACGTCGGCATGTCGCAGGTCTATTAAAAATTTTAAGAGGTCCCTACCTCTTTTTTAAGAGATAATCTGAGGAAATCGAAGGTTTATATCTAAAAAATTTGGTCGCTGCAGTCATTTTGCTGGTTTTGCGTCTCGTACGGTCCGGTCGGTTAGGACAACGCGAGCGAGTTCTGGATGTGGCAATAAACGTCGGTCGTTGAGTGATGTGACCGGCCGCTGCAACAAAACACGATGACCCATACATACATACTAAACCATAACCAGACGCACAAAAGCCATTGCTAGAACTTAAGAGCGGTTGAGCTGAAATACATATGGTGACAGCGGGGGGGGGCGGTACCGGTCATGCATGAATAGAGATTGCCATACATTGCTGCAGTCCATGCACTTTTGTAACTTTAACATACAATACTTCGCAGTTATTACTCGATTTGGCGGTCAGCCATCGAGATACTCTGTACTAACCATCTGATTGACAACTGTCATTGTCATTTTGAGTTTGCGGAATCATGTCATGGATGGGCAGCCGTACTAGAAACTGGCTGTGGTTATATAGTTGGAGATCTGCCAGTTATTGATTATGAGAATTTGTTGTTATACTTGTTTATAATACCCAGCCAGGTGTGGGTATGATGATGAAATCATTCAAATGTGGTAAACGAAAACGGATATCATTCGTCAGGGCGATTTTACTATCAATCTGTATTATATCGACATTTGTCCTGGTCAGAGCCAGAAATGAGTCGAGCCAGAGATTTGAATCAGCTTCAACTAATGTTAAACGACATCCACAACAGGAGGATATATGGGGGAAATTTCAGATTCACAAGTTTACCAGTAAGCTGACTGGTGTTGCAGGTCAAAATCACAAAGTATCAACTGAAAAGGCGCCCGAGAGTGTGAAAACAGCTGTGGTGGTTAATGGGTCGCCGATGTTGAATAAGGATGTGGTGATGGCAGCTCTGGCACACTATGGTGTAGACGATCGGGTTACAAGCTTGACATTCGTTGCGTCGTCAGACACAACCGATCAGATTATCAATTATCGATTGCCAGCCAAGGTAGTTATTGAATCACCAGCCAATGTTTCCTCGGATTTGGCTCCAGATTATGTAGTTCTGGCGACATGTCTCGACGATGTTGCGGTTCTGAATACGACAATCAAGTCATTTGCTACAAAATCGCCATCATCACGGTTTATGTGCGTGTTATCGAATAGTGATATCAATAGTCTTACTGCTGGAGCAGGAGTAGATGACCGGCGGAGATGGCAGGTCGAATTTATGCGGGAATATGTGGCTGATGGTCGGTGGCAGTTTGCAGTTACTTCGTCCCGGAATTTTATGTATTTGAGAGAACATATGCGGGCATTGCTTGGATTACCGTTTGTAAGGGCCAAAGTTGATGAGTTGACGATGTTGTTCCCGTATGAAAAAGCATCGACGAGGACGCAATTTAAAGGTCCAAACGCGCAAGCAGCATTTCAATAGTATAGTTGGAGGTTGCGAGAGGAGGCTCTAGTGTGAATATAGTCATAAGCGATATAGTTATGAGTTGGCAGATAGTGTACGTTGTTGTTCTACACGACGTATAGTGACGACTGAACTCTGGTCAACCAACAAATAACCAGAAACTACCAAAAATATTCATATTATTTTATATATAAAATAATGTAACGCCGTGTAAATTATTGGGATAAGTTATCGATACTGAATACATACACTTATTATTAATACTGTAATACACATCGAGCTGCATTGGGTATGTACAGCACGTGCGGCTGGGCTCAACGACCCATGGTGGCTGCAGCAACTCTTTCAGGCGCCTGTCCTGAACGCGATAAAATCCTCGACGCGACCACAACCGACTGAACTGTGACGTTCTCATCTTATACGCATTAGAACAGGCCATATTTTGGGGATGTTGAGTTCATCACGGATAAGTTCGAATCAAGTCAGCAAAGCAGTGTTGCTTTTGTTGGCGCTTAACGTGCTCGGATGGGCATTCCTGGCCCTCGTCAGGAGTGGTGGTAATGATCAGTACGTGATCAAGCCGCCGTCAATGGCAGGTGGGAACGTGCCGGTTCCGGATAGTACAGCTATTTCAGCTGTTGGACAGGAAATTGCTCCTATTGCTGCTACTACGACTACTGCAACTGCTGCTGGTGATGCAGTCGCAATTGCAAAGATTCCAGTCGTGTCAGAAAAGGCCGGTGAGAACACCAAGGTCGGTACCGAGGACAGAGTTTCAAGTGAAGAGGACGAAGGTGAGGATACGATAAAGGAAGATGCAGCAGTGGCGACCAAGAAGCCGGTTCCACCAGAGAATGCAAAGAAGGTGTTTTTGATTAATACTCCACGATATCATTTTGAGGTAGTGTTACCGTTTTTGAAAACCTTTGGGTTGTTCAAACAAGTCAGCGTGTCATTGTTTGCGTCTGAAGTTGGAATCGGTCGGTTTGGCGTAATTCCATGGTTAGAGAAGTTTGCTGGACCGTATGGATTAGATCTTGTTACGGTTCAGAATAATTTTGGTGATGGGAAATTAGCATATGATAGTGTGGAGTTTACCAAAGGTCGTCATGGGGATGTGGTTCCGGATTTGATTTTTTTGACGTCGTGTCCTGAAGACACAATCGCGATGGAGAAGCCACTTACAAAGTTTTTGAATGCAGGTTCGGAGGTTGTATGTATTGTACATGAGCCTAACCGATGGGATGCTGCTGGTGTTAGTGGAGTTCCATCTGATTATACCCGACAGGTGAATTTTATGAAACCATGGATCAAGAAGGGTCAATGGAAGCTTGTCACACTGGCGCCCCACGTGTCAAAGTACGTGAAGGAGAACTTTCCAAAGTTTTATGGTACCGAGGCCGAACAGGTGGATTATACTGCAGCAGTAATCTATCCAGTGTTTGAGTTGCCGCCAGGATTAGAGTCGCCTGAGCCGGTCATGAGCAAGCCATTTGCAGCGCTTGTCGGCAAATTGGAACCAGGCCGACGAGATTATGATGGGTTGTTTGCTAGTATGGTTAAGCACAAGCCAAGAATTTCAGTGAAGTTACTTGGTGAAGGAACCAAACCCACGGTTCCGGATGCGATCAAGGACAAGATCCAGTTTAAGCCCGGGTTGGAATTTGGTCCATATTTTAAAGAGATTTCCGACGCGGTCGCATTGCTGCCTACATTTGCAAGCGATTCATACTACACATCCAAGGCATCATCATCGATCGCGACAGCTGTGATTGCCGGAACTCCGCCGGTGCTGACCGACAAGATGCAACAAGCATACGGATATATTCCATCTGACGTTGCGTGGATGCGAACCGAAGACCAATCCGAGGCAGATGCGCTTGCTCAGATTGGACAATTGACTGGTGACGACTGGAATCAGAAGAAGATGTATATGCGGGTTGTAAGAAACCGGTTGTTGACTACCAACAAGGATACATTTGCAAAGATGTTGAGGTTAGATAGTTAGATTGGAATAGTTGAGTGGAATAATAGCATATAATAGTATAACGCATTTAATTTCTTGTTTTTTTTTTTTTTTTTTTTTTTTTTTTTTTTTTTTTTTCTGTCAAGCCATCATTATGCAGAAGAAGTGATAAGTGTGCGTTTGGTGTGGGTCTTAATCCGGCTAACAGTCAGTTAATACATGTGCATGATGTGCGCTTGTGGGGGGAGGGATTGGGCAATAGCTAGCTAATTATACTCTTACCCTCACGCTTATACGACCAGACCAGTCTCACGGTTTTGTGACGGATAGTACATATATAATTATGAAATAAAGGATAACTTAGAGCGAGCCTTTACTAATTGTAAATACATAGTATATATTAAGAAGGCTTGGGGCTTCCGGCCCAGCACCAACCGACCAACAATAAATGGCGATCTAAGCCTAACAAGGTTTTACATAGAGTATATATGTATGTACATACCCTCACCCCCTTACCTCTCATTAACACCTTACCCCACCGTCTTAACCGAGAAAGTGCCGATTTTTAAAGACGCCCGTCAAAACGTCACCGAAACTATACTAATTTGAAAAAAAAAAAAAACGGGGGGGGGATGACGATGATGATAATGAGCTTTTAAAAGTTATTTGATTGTGACAATTGTCAACAACAAACATTCTCCATGAACTACATACATATGTACATTATAGTTCCATCCCACCGCCAATTGATGTCTCGGTGCGTTTCTGGTTGAGTTGCATTCGCCCGTTTGTAGTCGCACCCGTCATTAAGGTTAAATAGAGAAAATACGCTTTTTTATTCGATGCAGCAAGAAAAAAACTGGCAGCGGCCGCAACGAAACTGGATTACTACTGTACATACATATAATTGTTGGCTTTTCTGTCGGATTACGACTGGCTTTATTATAAGCATGTATATGTATATAATCCTTTTTTTTTTTTTTTTTTTTCCTAGTAATGCTTTCTTCTGTTGGTGTATGTGATGGCGGGTTAAGTCTGTGGGTGGGTGGATAGGAAGAGAAGGGAAGGGGCGGCGACAGACAACATTGGTCTTTTTGCCCAATTCCTCCTCCCCGGTCACAGTTGCAGCTCAACAACGGCCAAACCGGTGGTGGCAGTGGCACCACTAAACAACCGAGCAGCAGAAAGCAACCCACGTCCGCTTTGTTCGATTTATGTCTGTAATTGACTTCGAGCAGTAGCCTTTTCTTTTTTTTTTTTTTTTTTTTTGGGCCCCGCGGATGCGTATACATACATAGACAATAAGGGGTGTGTGTGGTGTGTTAGCGGTAGCGGATAATATAGCGGTCGTGAATTCTTAGTCGCATCCTTCTCTCCCATCAATTTCATGTAAATGAGTAGCGACGACGATATAGACCCAAAACGCTCCCAAAGATTAATCATGTGGTTGAACATTGTCGCCAGGACTACGACTGTCCTTATCCTGGGTCTGACGATTTTTTTACTGATGCATGCGTCCCAGCAAGTCGCAGATGATGCTCAGCTAGGAGGCGGCGGGGCCGGCAACCCGGCAACTGCACATGCAATGTTACAACAAGTCAATAACTTACCGGACCAATATGCCCATAGAAGCGTGATGGTGATCAATTCAGTTCCAGAGCACTACGAGGTCGTGTTGCCGGTGTTGCATGCATTCGGTGCCCAGCCCGACATCGACCTCACGTTTGTCGGGTCGGCGACCGGATTCGACAAGTATGGTGCATACGGCTGGATGGAAAATATGTCTTTGCCTACAAAGATTTTGATTCTGGATTCGAACACGGTTACTCAGGCTCAGTTACAAAAAGACCACAGTCCCGACGTGGTGTTCTTGACCAGTTGCGCTGAAGATGTGCTGAATATGAATGAATCAATCACAAAATTTTTGGCAAAAGGTGCTAATGTGATGTGTGTCGTGCACTCGGGTAAAAAATGGGATTTGAATAATAATTCGGAATACAAGGCCCAGATTGAATACATGACAAAGTATGTGCGCACTCGGCAGTGGTCGTTCGTGACATTGGCTCCGCACGTGCAGACATTTGTGTTGACGACGTTCCCACAGTACTTTAACACCTATGACGACATTGAATTCAATCCCCCGTTGTTTTACCCTGTATTTGAACCACCAGGAGTCGATACCTCAAAAGTTGATGAAGAGGATCCGTATGTTGCAATTCCTGGAATTTTACAACTTGACCGGTTGGATTTCGCTACAATGTTTGAACAGCTTACCGAAAAGGACCATGCAATCGGTGTACATTTGGTCGGCCACGTGCCAAGACAACAGGTGTGGGATACAAACCCATTACAAGTACCCGACCAACTGCTGCAAAATCACAAGGTCCAATATAAACTTGATTTAGACTACACAAATTATTTTACTGAACTGGCTAACGCTGTCGGAGTATTACCACCAGATAGTGAAGACTATACCGTTGCAAAATCATCGGCCTCGATCGCATCGGCAATCATTGCTGGAACTCCACCAATCTTCACCGATTTATTACGCAAAGCTCATTTATATATTCCAACTGATGCAGCTTGGATTAAATTAGAAGAAGAAACCGATGCAGAATTGTTTACACGAATCAACAAACTTGGTAAAAACGCATGGTTAGAGAAAAAACGAAAGATTATTGAAACTAGACAGATCATGATCGAGAAGAATAAAGAGTTTTTGGGTGAATATTTAAGATTACTATAAAAAAACATTTATGACTAGTTCTTGGTGGGTAAGTTTTCGTTTTTTCCTAGTTTTGTTTTTTTGTATGATAACTATGGTGGATTTAATTAATGTATTGTAATTACTATCCACAAGGTGTTATAAGCACGTGGGAGAAACTCTTTTGTGCACATGATCGCCCGAGCAATCCCCAATTGAGACTCCGACTTTAAACCACGAGTTTATGGGTTATGCAAATATTTTGGCCATGTGAGAAATGATTTATGCAAGGCTTGTGAATCGAAAAAAAAAAAAAAAACAATCTCAATACCCCTCTTGCTTTATACCTATATATATTCTCGTCATCTTTGTCTAGACTAAAATTTATGCTTAGTCTTACATTCCAACTCTTTTGCGTTTTTATGATGATGAGATACAAATTCAAATTGTTTCTAACTTTAGCTTCATTTTGTTTAATACTTTTGGTGTTATGGCTTGCGATCAAGCTCGATCCAGGATTAAATGCGTTACAAACTCGATCATCAGGATTATTTTTCACCGATAATAACGACACGATTACCAATACACAAGACAATAAATTTTCAAAGTTATCAGAAAATTACAGAGCTAGTGATATATTGCCGAAACGGAAAAGAGTTAAACGTAGACAGGAGCATAAGATTTTGAATCCTGGTGCTACAACCGTGGGTAACGAATGTTTGATGGTGAAGATTTTATGCACCGAATTAAGCGATTTTGATATTGTGGCAACAATTACAAAGGCATTAATCAAAACTAATATGGATATCAAAATCACAATCATCGACTTGACTACTGACAATGACCATAACACTGATGCGATGATTAGTAAATTACGCTACATTACAGAATTAAACAAGCTTGCAGTAAATTTGACCACAATTTTCACCGAGTCACCAAATGATGTGTATATTCTTGCATCATGTTTGACTGATACTCCTGTAATTCTCGGGTCACTCACAAATTCAATCTCGCACGGGAATTTAATCCACTGCGTTGTGAAAAATCCAAACGACTGGAAATATTCACATACGCCTGCACATGTGTTGGCAAGACAATATGGCGAAAGATGGAATTTCATTGCGACCACAGTGCAATCTCAAAGCTATATTCAAGAGAACTTCCCTACGATCCTTAACCTACCAAATCCAGTTATTAAACGAATTACTACTGCAGTGGTTACAGTTCTACCACCGGATAATAATCAAATCTACCCTGGAGCTGCAATCTTACCCCACACACCATCACCACGACAGCGAGATTTGACAGTAATCGACGCACTTGCACGAGGAGTCCCAATCATGGTTTTATCTGAACAAGCTTATCGTCATAACTTATTCAGGGTTGTACCCGAACAAATGGTAATTTTACCCGAACATACTACACTTGACCATCCCCGGTTCAGAGCTGCAATCATGGCTTCAAAATCATTTAGAGCTAATGCGGAATTGAGTAACATATTCACACTTCGAAAAATTCTGGTTGACCAAACTTGTATTGGAATATAATTGGTGTGGTCCTGTGTATGTGTATGACGGGTTTTTGTTGACTGGATGCTGTATATAGCTTTTACTTCAATTGAATCGCGAAGTAAAGTCACGAGCGATTACTATGAAGTATGGCGTTCTTGTCAAATATGGCACTACCTATCAATTCCACGCCCGAATCCTTGGAACGCGTTTTATGTGACGACGCGTAACTGACGCGTATCCCAACAGCCAAGGGTAAGGGCACAAGTATTGAAAAGTTAAAGAAGATTTTCGACAACTGCGCCGTACATAATTATACCACGGGCGTAACGACTTGCATTCCATTCAGCATAACTACTCGTTTATTAGCAGTGCTATGTATCTTGATGTCAAAAAGCGTAAAGCTTCACCCGGAGTTTAATGGTTTTGGCGCCAAGCATTCTCTAAGACTATTAGCCGTTGTCAATACGGGTTGTGTTATGAGCCTAACCTGTCATTCAGACTATTGCTCTGATTAAGTTTGTTCTTAAGATAATGTGCCGTAACCAATTAAAAAATTGAAGCGAGATCAATTCAATCCATCAAATTAAAATATTCGGCCCTCTAATGGTATATTTCTTCTATCTGTGCAAGATTACCGCTTTGTTTGAGACCGCCATTGGTCAACGTGTAATTGTACATTTTATATGATAAAATCACTGGAGACTACATATTTTAAGAAATGCCTGATAACCAACTAACCTCTGAATAGAGACTGCAATTAATAGTTTATATCAAAGACAACCCTAGAGCGACGCGTCGAACGCGTGAACTCATGGCGCTAATACCGATGTACCTTGCGTCCAATGCAACTTTTACTGAGCAAGTAATCTTACAGTATTTTAATTAGTCAAGTTATTTTATTTCACACAATATTCATCATCTGCAATAGTTTGTTTTTAACCACTTTGCCCGATTTCGTTTACTTGTTGCCTAATCGGGCAAGGCATGCAGGGTTAGGCTACAATTTTTTTGGCTGGATTTGGTGCACCCAAACAAAGAAAAAAAAAAAAAAAGAGTAGTCCACCGGGTAACCAAAATGCGAAGTACCGCAGCCGCTGTCGGACCACGCGTTTTGTTTGGCTCTGAACTTGCATTGTTTGGAAAGGTGTAAGTAATCTGTTGTATATGGGATTGGTTTTTTTGGAGTGTTGGAATATCAATTCTCACAAATCATATTCATCATGCCGCCTGGGATTCTGGGCGACTGTACAAATGCACAGCAGGATGGTCTGACGGCGGAACAGTACAAACAACACGAACTCGATGCATCTACGCACGCAGTAGTAGCAATGTCTTCGACCGCCAACGGGATTATTCCAGGAAAGGTATCTACCGCTGTCGAACATTATTCGAGAATTGCAGCAACAGCAGAAAGTCAGCCAATTGTGAGGAAACAACCGGCAGAATCAAATGTGCAGGATCAGCAAGATATCGCAAACAGACGCGTGTCGCAGGTAAGTACGGTCACAAACACGTCGACCTCGTCTAGGCGGAAGACTAGTGTTGGACCGTGGCGACTTGGTCGTACGCTAGGAAGAGGTTCATCTGGTCGTGTTAGACTTGCCAAACATACTCGTACTGGAATGCTTGCTGCGGTCAAGATTGTACCAAAGTCGGTTGCGATGGATGGTGACGGAAAGAGAGGTACTGATGCGGCTGGGTTGCCGTATGGGATTGAAAGAGAAGTGATTATCATGAAATTGATTGAGCATCCGAATGTTATGGGATTATACGACGTGTGGGAGAATCGTGGTGAACTGTATCTGGTACTAGAGTACGTTCAAGGTGGAGAACTATTTGATTATTTGATTAAACAAGGTCGACTTGAAGAGCAAGAAGCTGTTCATTACTTTAGACAAATTATCTGGGGCGTTGATTATTGTCACAAGTTCAACATTTGTCATCGCGACTTGAAACCGGAAAATTTATTACTCGACGAAAATAAAAATATTAAGATTGCTGATTTTGGTATGGCTGCGCTTGAAGCATCAGGAAAAATGCTCGAGACTTCTTGTGGATCTCCTCATTATGCCAGTCCTGAGATTGTTGCCGTAAGTTATAAAGACGAGTGTTTTGTCAAATTTTTTTTTTTTGCGATTCTAATTTCAGGGCAAAACTTATCATGGCGCGCCGTCTGATATTTGGTCATGTGGTATTATTTTGTTTGCATTGTTGACTGGTCATCTCCCATTTGATGACGAGAATATTCGCAACTTGCTGATGAAAGTACAAGCTGGAAAGTTTCAAATGCCATCAGAGTTATCTCTGCAAGCCAAGGATTTGATCTGGCGAATTCTCAAGACTGATCCTGAAGACCGCATTACCGCTTCAGAGATTTTGAATCACCCATTACTTAAAAAATACCCACCAGAGTCAGTGCCTGCGCAATCATTGGCTCATTCACTTAGTGTCGAAAGACCAGTCAAGTCATATCAAGATATTGATATCGAGATTGTTAAGAATTTGCAAACATTATGGCATGGCGAAGATAGAGATAGTATCGTGGCCAAGTTACTTTCGCCTGAACCCAACCCGGAAAAGACTTTTTACTGTTTATTGATGAAGTATCGACATGATCATGTGGATAATTTCGACGACGGTCGTAGTCCAAAGACTACACCGAACAAACCTAAAAAGTCGTCGTCACCAACTTCGAGATCTCGTTCTCGATCACGTACAAGACATAAGAAATCTGGATCGAAATCGTCTGCTATTTCGGTGTCATCTGCTAAGAAGCGGAATGTTGATTTCTCACATGTGCGAAAGAGATCGACCAATCATAATGGATCTCCACCTGGAAGAACCCAGACACCGCCATTACCTATATCACCATCGCTTTTGGCAAGAATAGTCGACAAATCGGCTGAATCTAGTAGCGTTTCATCTCTGACTAGTTCATCGCCAATTTTAGAGCCTCACAACACTCCATCTCGTGTTGAGAACTTGCATGTTAGATCAGCAAAGGAAGGCAAGTTTAAAATGACACCGTCATTATTGGATGAAGAAGAAAGACTGCGGAAGGTGTCTACTGAATTTGCTGCTTCTATCTGCGAACGTGCGTTTAATTCTACTGAATCTCGTGTTTCGTCTGCGTCTACTCGTGTTACTTCTAATGGGTCGTCGATGCTGAACGCTCCTTCTACAGCACCTACATCGCCTGGGTTATTACAACTATCGTTTGAACCTACTGGTTATGCTGATGGTGTGGACCCGACTGACTGGGCTAAAGAATTCGAGTTGTATTTATCAAACACTGGAACTCCCGGATCACCACCGAAACCAGATAAGAAGCAGTACCGTGCAAGTCGATTCCAGGATGCAGATGAAGACATTCTCGGTAGTTTTGCTAATGAAGTTGAGAGTTTACTTAATACTCCACCAGTTCTCAAACGAAACTCGGTTGGATCATCACTGTACTCTGGTGGTATCAAGACCGAGGACTCAAGATTACGCATCAATAGTATTGTCAGTACTGATAGCTTCTTTGATCGCAACCCCACACGGAAGGTCTCACCAGGTACTGGAACGGCCTCACGCAAGGTATCTGGGGGAAGTATGGATTCAAATAGGACTACGGTTCGATACAGTGTTGTGAACGCGATCCCTACCATTCCTGAAGACATGCCAGTCACTACGGTCTTACCGAACATACCAGAGCCATCGACACAGTACAGGACATCTACAATTTCATCTTCGATTTTTAGACCACTTGAACTCAATCTTGACAATACACCAACAAGTCAAGTCCCAACTGAAACTGAGTTTAATTTATCATGTCCTACTGAAATAAACCGATCCCGATTTTCACAACGACGAAGACCGGTATCAGTACAACCCGAAAATGATAAAAGAGATAGTGGATATCAAAGATCGTGGTGGCAAAAGAATTTAATTCCTAAACGTGCTGCACCACCACCACCATCATCAAAGAAAAAATCAAAAAAGACAAAAAAAAGTGACTTATTTGAAGGTTTACCAAAACCTTATCTTGGATCAAATAAACCTAGACAGAATTGGTTTGTCAAGATTTTAGGAAAGAAATATTCTTCATACTGAGGGAAAAAAAAAAAGGTTTTATGAAATAAATGGTTTTGAAAGAGAGAAAAAAAAAAATTTGATGTGAACTCTTTTTGTGGTGGAGGTGTGGACTATTCATTTGGAATAGTCGGCTGCCTTTTTGAATTAGGTTCTTTTTTTGTATTATTAGTTTTATAAGTTTCATTAAATATTATTTGGGTTTATCATTTAAAATATTAAATCTACTCAAACAATAATTAGTGAAACAACTTGTGACCGGATATATTTTTTTTTTATTCGATTGTGAAGTCGCCAGTGACAACCTTAACAGCCTTGTCGAACGGTAAAGGCTCACCTGATTCGACACTGACCACATTGTCAACATCAATCTTAGCAAACGGTGATAACTTTGCAAAGTTGACGTTCATAGGAAAGAACTCATCTTCTGACTCTGCTTCAGCGACAAAGTCAAATGATCCAGAAGAAGTACCAGCGTCTTCAGACACGGTACCGATGATCCAACGAATATTATCACCATTATGTTCATACTCTGCATCTGATGTGATTTCAGCAATTTCAGAAAAGATTGGGATCGTCACTACAACATCCTCAAGCTCGGCGATATTATCCTGGAGTTCATATTCGATAGTGACTTGGAATGAGCCAGTACCGGAAGATGATAACCAGCATGTGAACGAAATCGGAGATAATTCGTCGCCTGGTCTAGAAGCAATACGCCAACGGAGTACGCCGAGTGGGTTATTGTTGGACGGGAAGCCCTTGGATGGGTCCTTGAGTCCGATTGCCTTTGACGAGGTAAATAATGCCTTGTCGACGTTTGGATGAGTCTTGAATGGAGTCAATGAGCCTGCAATCTCAACTGCCAACCGGATCTTGGAAAGCGATGGGTCAGCGACACGTAATTGAAGGTCACCCTTAATTTCAATGGTTTGAGACGACCCGTCGCGGGCAATCGATCCTGACACCGTCTCGACAATTGATACCAAAATACCGTCATTCACAGGAAGATTAGGAGTAGCTGCCTTAGCAACAGGCGCAGCAGCAACGGTAACAGATGCAGGCGGGGGCACGTATTCCTCCTCTTCGACGCCCATGTCGCCGCGAATAGTTTCGTACTGTTCTGTAGCCTTGGATTTTTTACCCAGCTGCATACCTTTCCCGCGTGGAGCGGTCTTGATCGGTCGTCGGTCTTCGTAATCATATGTAGATTCAACTGCAGGCGTCGTTGGTGCAGAATAATCTGATGCAGATGGGAATGCAGAGCTGTGGGAAGAAGAATTTGAGATTCCTCGTTTGGACATTTCCCGACGTTGCATTTCGAATTGCTTTGCTCTTCTCTTGCGTTCTTCATTTGCTTCCAATTCTTTGTTCTAAAAAACAGAATTTAGTTACGATCAATAAAAATCAAATAGGTATTATAAATCCGCCTTACCCTTGCGATAATCTCCTGAATCTTTTCCTCGTGACTGTCCATTTCAAGGTTTGTCTTGATCTGCGACAGCGTCAAGTTCTCACGGTATCCCATCGCAACAACCTCATCAAACGCACTCAACAAATCAAACGCATTGTTCAAAATCTCGCGCTCGTCAGTAGACTTGCAGATACTGGTGACCACCTGCGAAAACAAGTGCAGCGTGTCAATGTCTTGAAGAATGTTCGACTGCCGGTTGGTGATCAGCACCATGTACAGCTCCTCCAGCGGTTGATACACATATCGCACATTCTCATCCTCTACTGTAGTGTGCTGAGTACCTGAATGGGTCAGCTTCGGAAAAGCTGCTAGCAATGCCTCGATCCGCGACCTGGGCATATCTCTAAACTGCCGCGACAGCACGCCCTTGCCGCCTCGTGTGCACACCGATGCAGCCAAAACAACCTACCCACAGTGTCAGCCATATATCCAATTGACACGTTGGTTGATTATGCCAAAACTCACCATTTTGATCCCCCACCGCCTTCGTTATGTTGACTGTTTGTGTTATGTCTCTCGTGCTGGTCCAGCTTTGGCGAATCTCGAGTCCCTCTTCTCCCTGGACGCAGCAGCAAACGAGAAAGCCCAAACTTCGGGCTCTTTGGGGTGGGAGGGCTGGGGATGGCCGCGGCTGCCGCATTCGATAAATGCGCGGGTCTCGTCGATCGCTTTTGGATGTTCATGTGGATTGATTGATTTGTGCAGTAACTGAGGGGCCATATGATTGTTTAAAGGTTTTTATTTGCTTGATGCTACAGAATTAAGGTGAGCTTATACCATTCGCCATCGCGCTAACAGAGTCTAGAAACCAAAAAAACCGCAAGTGAGCGATCGATATCATCATGTGTTCTGCAGCAACCGAGCAAACCCACATTACGATGCTGTCTGCAAAAGAAGATTTTGGGACCACAATGGAGATCGATCAGTCTGATATTGAAATGGCAGGCGACGACATTGATGACGAAGTCGAAATGGCCGTTGATGACGAAGACGCTGAGTTTGAGACGTCGCCTGGCGCGTCACACATGGATGAAGATCAAGATCGGGAAATCGATCAACCAGCGGGCGAAGAGTTTGCCGATGAAGACGTGATTAGTGATGACGCGCAACGGGCTGGCGACGAAGGCACCGTCACGCCTGAAGTCCAAGAGGTCACTCCTGAAGTAGAGGAGTCTGAAGTCGAAGAGCCACAAGAGCAGTATGATGTCGCACAAGATAGCAATACATTTGAGCAGAAACAAGAAGTGGAGCTATCTTCTGCAGTGATCGAAGAGGTTCAAGTACCTGATGATGAAGTATCGGCTACGATTGTAGTGGTCGAGAAAGTGGACACGGTTGAAGCTGAAGTTCAGCCGACAACAGTCATCAAGCCCGTCGATGACTCGTATAGTACAAATAAACAAGAAGTAACAGAAGCTGAAACGCAAGAAGTGAGTACAGAGGCAATTGAAGATATCCGTACTGTATATCCTGGGCTGGGTATAGTCGTGCAACTAGGCGAACTCAATTTTATTATTTTCCCAGCAGAGTCTACATCGGACCTGGATAAGGTGGAATATAAAGATCCAATTTCATCTGACACAATCAAGTTGTCTGGGAATTTATCGTTTCTGTTCAGTGTGTTGAAAGGAGTTCACGACAACGTTTTTGGTCGGTTGAGCCCCGAATCCATACTTGAACTAAGTCTTCCAATATTGGCCCTTGTTATTGACGAGGTATATTACATTTTTGATACTTTATTCGCTTTTCTAACTTTTGCGTAGGAAGACCCTGCTCTGAAAGATGTGTCGTTGTTTGACATTGTGAGGAATTACGTGGCACTATGCACAAACGACGGCATCGACTACACTAAGGAATGCCTTGCGTTTCAGTGTTTTACGCGATATAGTTTTACATTACGGTTTAATTATATTAGTGGACTGATTGATCAGCAACATGGACTTTCCACGCTGCGAGAAGAAGATGAAGCTGCTGAAAGTAGCGAAGCGGCCGAGCAAACTTTTGAAATAGGTGATAAAGCCCCAGTTGAAGAAGCGTATGCTGAAGATGAAATAGAGGAACAAATTCAAACGAAGGGGGATGAACCTGAAGAAACTGTGGAAGTTGATGAAGAGGTTGTTGAAAGGGACGATGGCTCGCACGAATCTGCCGAGCCAGAGGAAGAGAATGGTATGTTACCGCTTGGATCTGTCTTGCTTGTTTGTCTTACTAATTTGATAGTTGCTTCTACGCCTTTCGAAGAACCAGTGCCCGAAGCTAGTTTAGCGATACCAGAATATAAAGACGAGCTGGTTTCAACTGCTGAGCCGTTTAGGGAGCCAAGTCCCACTCGTGCAGTCCCTAAAGCTGACGACAGCCCTGCGTCGTGGTCTATGAAACGTACGCGTGAGGACGACGACGACGACGATGCGATTGAAGAAACAGAAGGTAAGATAGTATAATCATTGTTTCTGAGCCATAATACTAATATGTAGATACCAATGAGCAAGTTACTTCAAAGAGGTCGCGGCCAGCTGATACTCAACAAGAAGTGCAGATATAGCCCACAACCTGATACGATATACCCTTATGGATTAGCACTGCGTTTTTTCTTGTCATTTGGTAACACGTCCTTGTTTGTGTGGGTTTACGACTGTAAGATAATTTGGGTCATTTTATTTGTAGTTTATTCTTTTTTTTTTTTTTGGGGGGGGGGTGCCAAAAAGCGATTTTTTGTACGAATGATTTGACGTTGTTTTCCAATTATTTTTTTTTCTTTTTGTTAGTTTTTCGCATGCATGTATGTATGTGTCGGCAGCTCCAGCCATCGTGTCCGACTGGTCTAATGCAGAAAGAAAACCAAAAGGTAGCGACTAAATTTTAGTTATGTAGAATTAATAAGATGTGCTTGTGTGTCGGACGGTTGGCCAGCCCCTGGACATTTACCCGGCCCAGACACGCCCACGACCGTGCGGCGGGGCTTTTATTTTATTTTTTTTTTTTTTTTTTTTTTTCCTTGTTGCAGCAGCCAAAAAAGCAAAACTGTCAATGCGCCGCGGCTGTGTTGCGCTGCTGTCGGTCGTCGTTGTCGCATCAGGTTTGTTGCTGTCGGTCGTCGTCGCCGGGGTCGGCTTTTTTGACAAGTTGCGACTGATTTCGGTATTCGTCGGTAGTAGTACTGGTGTCTGCACAGATCACGCAGTTGTTGTTGTTGTTGCCGCTGGTTTGGACACCGGTACTCTTAGATCACTTTTAGCCTGCAAAAGGTTGGCGTGCCAGTTTTGTCCCCTTGATTCGAGAACAGGGGACCCATTTTAGACAGATTTTGAGAATTTTTAAGGTATTACAGCATATCCCATATCATAAGATGATGCCGCTGGAGGATAAGTACATTGGCCTTGGACTGGCCATCAGCAGCAGTCTGGCAATTGGTATGTCAAAATGAGGTTACTGTTTATGCGAACAAGTTTGATCTAACCAAGTCTCAACAGGCACCAGTTTCATTATCACCAAGAAAGTATGGTTCCACAAATAAAAAGATAAAGTGATGCTGATCTCGCGTTATTAACAAAATCAAGGGTCTTATGGATGCTTCCAAAAAACAAGGATATGAAAATGCTGCGAGCAATGACTATGCGTACCTCAAGAACCCGATTTGGTGGGGTGGTATGATTACAAGTAAGATCAATCAATTAATAGAAGTTTTTTTTAGTTTTTTTTTTTTTTTTTTTCTATAGAATCTAATCTTAATTTAGTGGTTATTGGCGAAGTTGCAAACTTTGCAGCCTACACATTTGCACCCCCGATTCTGGTTACGCCTCTTGGTGCCTTGTCTGTCTTGATTGGGTATGTTCTATCTGATTCACACAAAACTATTAAGCTTCTAATCCTTTTTATTAGTGCGGTATTAGCGGCAATTTTTCTCAAAGAAGAACTAGGTGTTCTTGGTACGTTGGGATGTGCAATCTGTTTGATTGGTTCAGTTATTATTGTGCTGCATGCACCACCAGACAAGGAGATCAATACAGTTGACGAGATATTAATGTATGCGCTTCAGCCGGGATTTCTACTGTACTGTACCGCAGTTGCTGTATTTGCGGTTGTAATGATCTACAGAGTCGCTCCTCGCTATGGAAACAAGACCCCATTGGTGTACATCTCAATTTGTTCCACAGTAGGGTCCGTCTCGGTGATGGCTATCAAAGGATTTGGTATTGCAGTCAAGCTTACACTGAGTGGAACTAATCAGTTTGCACACCCATCCACTTACGTTTTCGCTATCGTTGTCGCCGTATGTATTCTTACTCAGATGAACTACTTTAACAAAGCACTGGATCAATTCGACACATCGTTGGTTAACCCGATTTACTACGTTACGTTCACAACGTGCACACTGGCAGCATCGGCTATTCTCTTCAAGGGATTCAATACTTCCTCAGTTGTGAACACTCTTTCATTACTCTGTGGATTCTTGATCATTTTCAGTGGTGTATACCTCCTTAATTTGTCACAATCAATCTCGTCTCCCCATGCAATGCATAATCAACATCGCGCGATGGATGAAATTCCGATGGAAAATGGTATTGCTAGTTTTACTACCCGTCGGTCAATTCAGCTTAACCGAGACAGTCTTGCAATGCATCGCCGAAGTAGCTCTCTTCGACAAGAAGCTAGATTGATTGGTGATTATGAAGAGCAAGGTCTTGGGCTGACTCGTTTGGATGAAGATAGATCTGAGTCAGATGATGAAGATGGCATTGAATTTGACACTTACCAAAACACTCTTAAAAACAGCACTTCTATCAAAAGCCGAAGGTCAGATGAATCAATCAGTGAATACTACCATACAGGTCACTATGATTCGCCACGACAGTCAAGAACATAAAGCATTTTACGAGTGTTTTTTTTAATTATTCTCATTTTCTCGTGCATTTAGGTCATGATGGTGTGCATTTTTTGAAAGTAAGGAAAAGAGCACTGGTTTTTTTTTTTTTTTTTTTTTGATATTGTTGTTATTATTTTTCCGGCGTTTTGTTTCCATTTTCTGGTTTTTTTTTTTTTTTTAGCAATGTACATTTTTTTTTCTTTTTGTGTGTATTAAGCGCATTTACACATTTTGCAACGAATTAGTCAGTACTAAATCTCTGTATTGACAGCCTAATGAATCTGTTTCAAAAGTTTGGTTTCGATCTTGTTTTTAACTGTGATATGTATAATGCCTTTCTCTTTTCTGCCATATAGACGAGAATCAAATTACCAACTGTCATTCAATGCATATGCGGAATCTCCTGCCCGGGTTGGTAATAGAGGGCCCTAAATAAAGTCAAAGCGACTCGAGGAAAGCCGGGTAAACACCTTTGAATTTAAAGATTCAACTCGACGGTGATTTACTTTTTTAAAAAAATTTTTTTTTCCAACATCAACTTCAAAAAGCTTGTAAGTTTTTTTTTTTTTATAAGTGATATGCTATTTTTTCTTTTATGATGACTATTTGTCGCCCCAGTCATAGGCTTCTCTGACAAGAGCCTTTGATGATTCGACTTTGTCCTACAGCCAAAACGAGGACGTGACTGATCTTTCCTTTTTCTTATGAAACCCTTTTGAGATAGCTTGGCTCTTGCTTTTACGATTTAGATTATAAAGTTATGCTGACGTTTAAAGATATAGTAGGGTGCTTGTGTATAGTTTGTTCGTGGGGGTGGTGGTTTCGAAAGGAAAGAAAGATTTTAAGGTGTGTGTGATTACATGTGCTCACGGAATGGAACTAATGATGTTTTCAATATTCAAGTACTATCAAATTCTGAAGCAACTGCTTCTGCGGAATATATCTTTGTTATCTGAATTTACCATTCTCTATTTGTTTTTTTTTTTCTTTTTTTTTTTTTTTTGCTAGCTGCTTGATGAGCAAAACATTAACCGTTTATTGTGTAGATCTTTATCCAGGCTATATCTGTGATTCACTTTTAGTGACCTTTCGTTCTACTTTGTGAACTACGTAAGTACAATTGATTCAATACGGACTTTGAAAAGAGAGAGAGCAAAAAAAAAAAAAAAAAAAATTTTTTTCCTGATGAGATTAACCCTTTTATTCCATGCTAATCATGAAATAATAATGATTCAAACCAAATATTCGACTAAAAGAACTCTGAACTGTTTCTCTCTCTTTCTTTTGCTATCTGCACATCCTTTTTTTTTGTGTGTGATGCTAATGCGATCTAGGTAGATGTTACGAAGGGCCACTACAATGGCATCAAAAGAATTGGGTTCAGTAACTACTGAGCGAGCTTTGGAATTGTCGTCAAACTTAAATGCGATCCGCAACAGGGTCAAAATTGCAGCCGATAGTGTAAACTCGAATCCACGATTGGTTGCGGTGTCAAAGTTAAAACCTGCAGAAGATATCGAATTGCTTCACACATCAGAGAATCAAGTTCATTTTGGTGAGAATTATGTTCAAGAATTGGTCGATAAAGCTGCAAGGTTACCACGATCGATTGAATGGCATTTTATTGGAACTTTACAAACATCAAAATGTAAAATTCTTGCTCAGATTCCGAATTTGTTTGCGGTCGAGACTGTTGAAGCTGAGAAGCGAGCAAAAAAATTGAATGATTCACGACCGGATCGGTTGAACGCATTAAATGTATTTATACAAATTAATAGTTCTGGTGAACCTGAGAAATCTGGAATCGCTCCATCAGAAGCAATCAAACTCGCCAAATTTATTACGTCTGAATGTCCAAAATTAAAATTATTTGGATTGATGACGATTGGATCTCGAGTTCATTCAGAAGCTGTCAAGGCTGGTAAACAAAATCAAGATTTTAAAGTATTAGTAGACACTAGGATTAAAGTCGAAACCGAATTGGGTATAACTGGGTTAGAACTTAGTATGGGTATGTCGGATGATTTTGAAGATGCGATTAGACAAGGATCAACAAATGTTCGAGTTGGAAGTAGCATTTTTGGTGCACGACCACCAAAGAATTAAATTGATATTTGGAGTTGGATGTTGTTTTTGGATATTGCATTTTGGTGTTGAAGGCTTTCTTTTTCTTTTTTTTTTTTTCTTTCTTTATAATAGATTTATGTTTGATCTCATTAAATTAGGTTAGTTCGTCATAATCATATGCTAAGTAGAACGCCATCTGGCTTCGGTGCCGCAGGTTTCACATCATTATACCAAGTCTTTCGATCATCATTTTTATGTTGCTTATCCTTTAACCTTGTTAACAAAATCGATGTACGCTCAGGGAATGGTGGCATTTCATCACAAATAGTTCTAATCAAGTCATCAGATTGGAACGATGACAGTACCAAATATTCGCATGCTCGTTGTTGAAGTTCAGAGTCTAATGACCTTGAACATGCTTCAAACACTGCAATCAACTGTGGTTTAATTTCCGGGAACAGGTTCACAAATTTGACAAATGTGGAAAGTAACAATGCCTTGGTGAAGGTAGAACATGACGAGAATTTATCTTGTAATGCAACAAATTGCTCGATCGGTGAACAACCAGGAGTATCTGCAATCAAATGTCCAAATTCTCCCAACACATAACCACCAATCTTAACCATAGCCTCATAATACGTTGAACCCTTGAGATATTGTAATAGGGTATGAGCAGCATATGGTTGAAGATCTTCATTGTTCATCACAATCTGGACAGCGCGTTGCCAAACATCGTCTGAAACGTACTCTCCTGCAACCGAGATCAGCTTCAAAATCGTATCAACATACCACCTAAAATCACTCGCATATTTCTCAGTAAGAATCGCAACCTTGGTAACCATATCCTCCCGAATCGTGAAATCCGCAACCTCAAGGTATTTTAAAAGCTCTGCAACGATAACAGTCACATTACTATAACCACACATACTATATAACAAATCTAAACCTTTACGACGGACTGAAATGTCATGGTCACGCAGTGAATGCAAGATTGTGGTTTGATGTTGTCGAATTTGTGAAAGATCTTCAGTACGAGCAGCCAGATGTGCCATCGACTCTAGACCAAGATATCGCAGGTTTGTTTCTCGCGAAGAAATAAATACTCCAAGCTTACTAACAACTTTATCCATCAATGCAGGTCCAACGTCTACATGAATAGCCAAGTTGATGGCCTCAAACAGAACCGCATTCTGAGCATTGGACTGCTGAATATTTCGACTTGACTCTGATGATGCTTCAAGCGTAAACTGCAACACATCCAACAAAGTAGCATTGATATCTCCGTCATCCGTAGGTGGAGGAGAATAGCATTGCAAGATCTGCATAAGTTTAACTTGAAGCCATGGGTTTGGTATCCTATAATACATGTAATCATTTGGAATATGTCTGTCGATTAACATCGACTTTAGCCGCAGAATTGCTTTACCATAACAAGCCTTGTAGGCCTCAGGTTGATCCCTTGCAAGAGCAAGTACTAAAGACGCCACCGACGTGACAACTCCGAAGTCATGATCGCCAAGTATATTAATGATCCGGTTTGCCCATTCTTGTTGAATGCATGCTGGATATTTGGTGTATAGTCTTAATAGTGTCAATGCGGCTTTCTTTTTTACAAAGTTTTTAGAAACACTAAACTATTAGTAAAAACACCTTGATGTTCAAGTGAAGTTTACTTACGGCGAAATTAATAGCTTGTGAACGTCGATATTGAGCGCTTCGGCCATCTCCCTTCCACTGACATTAGCGATCGCGTGTAATGCTAAGCAGTTGAACAATTCATTCGGATCATTTAGGTCCTTCCTGATACTATTAACCACCAAATTTATCAGATCGTTATTTTCGTTTAACAATAAACTGATTGCCAAATATCCAATTTGCTTTTCAGAATACTTGTTGGATGCGATCAGGTTCAAGGCTTCTAAATGGCCAAAATCTATAGGCCAGCCAAGAATATAGATGTAAAGTAGCTTGCAAACGTATTTCTTCTTCTGATAACCGTTTAAATTTGAATCTGCAGAATTAGCTTTTGGATTTGAGGAATAACCTTATTGCATGATGAACTGCACCTCTGAATTTCTGCCTAGGGAAACAAGTTAGCCAGATCGAATTAAAAATTTCAGCCAATTTCATACCTGATATTTGCGAGCTCCTTATTAATTCGTCGCTCTTCCAGCTCTCTTGCCCGAGCGTTCCGCAAGTCTGCGATGAACTGCACCAGTCCTGTATAGTTTTGTAAGCGTTTCGGTTGATCTGAGCATCAAACCCGGTTTCCTACCTCGCATAGACGACATTTTGACAAAAATTTGTACTCAGATAAAACAACTAAGCATTCGTAAAACCTGAAATATGTTACGACGACAAATGCTCCTTCTTTGGTCAAGTGTATTGATTGTTAGCAAAAAGGTGATTCCATTGCCATGTCCCTCAAGCAAAACCCGGGTTAGCCGCAGAGGAAGAAAACTAACCCGAACCCTAATGACGGCAGTTGTGGGAAGCAATGCCAGTGGCCGATACGTATTGGCTAATTTCGGCTTCTTATGAAGTCAAAAACAGGCTGCTCGTTTCAGAATTAATAGGCACGCGTCTCAAAATACTGTAGAACATATATTTAAATCAATTGAGTTTATGTGAAGCTCTGGAGACCGACTTGAGCGCTGCACTCGCAAACGGTCGGCACCACAATGAGCACGAAGCACCCCTGCTGGGCTCACCGGAGACCACATCTGGGTGCCAATTGATGTCTAGACAACAACCCTCAGTCGCAGATGCAAATGGGAAGAATACGAATGGTGACAGGATCTCGGCAAATCCAGCCCATGCAAGCACCACGTCTTGGAACCCCGGCAATCTGGTCGTCGTGGTCTCGACAATTTGTTATCGCGCGGCCCCGGGCGCAGTGGTGGACTTCTTCCGTTTTCTGTTTCGCACATCATCGGACTTCACGTCAGCTCCATCAATTCCCCGTCGATAGTTTTAAACGACTTTCATCTACAATGTCTCTTGGAACCGCTGCTGCGTCTAGGCTCGCTGGCAAGACTATTCTCATCACAGGTGCGTCGTCCGGTATCGGCAAGGCCACCGCTTTCGAGTATGCCAACGCCTCTGGTGGTGACGTCAAGCTCATCTTGACTGCCAGACGTATTGCTACTCTTGAGTCGATCAAAGAGGTAAGATTGGTTGCAAATGCAGATGCCGTTCTTTCTTCAGAGGGAATTGAGTGATGCTGTTGCAGGAAATGCTAATCTGTTGTAGGAGATCGAGAAGGCCTACCCCAAGACCAAGGTATTCCCGATCAAGCTTGATGTTTCCAAGGTTGACGAGGTCAATGCGTTTGTTGATTCGCTTCCAGCTGAGATTGCCGACATTGATGTCCTTGTCAACAATGCGTAAGTTGGTTTGTGTAGTTTTGATGTTTCGGGTTGGGAATTGCCGTATCGCTCGTTACTGCGATATATTACGAATATTAACTATTTACTCACTTCTTTCTAGTGGTATGGTTCACGGTGTCGAGAAGGTTGGCGAGATTGCTCAGGCTGATATTGACATTATGTTCCAGACTAATGTTTTCGGGTTGATTGCACTTACTCAGAAGCTGTTGCCAGGTTTCATTGCCAAAGGCAAGGGTGACATTGTCAACTTGGGTTCAATCGCCGGCAGAGAGCCATACCCAGGTGGAGCTATCTACTGTGCGACCAAGGCAGTTGTCAAGTCGTTCACCGAGACCTTGAGAAAGGAACTCATTGCTACCCGTAAGTAAGACAATCGATCCAGAGAAGGTAGGGCTCACAGTTACAGGTATTCGTGTTATCGAGGTTGATCCTGGTCAAGTTGAGACTGAGTTTTCGGTTGTTCGTTTCCGTGGTGACAAGAGCAAGGCTGATGCTGTCTACGCCGGTGTCGAACCGTTAACTGCGGAAGACATTGCCGAGATCATCGTGTTTGCGACTTCGCGTCGTGAGAACACTGTCATTGCCGACACTCTGGTCTTCCCAAGTCACCAGGTATGTAAACCATTAGCGCTATCTTACAATCGCTAACTTTTCTTAGGCTTCTGCTTTGATCATGCACAGAAAGTCAGCTTGAATTGCCAGATTCACAAAGGAGTAGAACATGACTAAAAGTACCTCCATATCTATCGAAGCTTAGTTTGATAAATATGTATGTAGAACAAATAATATACAATCAAATTAAATCATAAATGAAAATGGTTTTCGATAGGAGCAAGTACAATGTTGGACCATACCCTACCATTTTTGATGCTGCAAGTGAACTCCCCTAGCCCTGTTCTTTACCCGGCAGTCATCACCAACAATATCTTATCAGATTGCACTGCGATGAGCTCAAACCACTTCTACAATGGATTCTCCAAAAACTAACGTCAAAATCAAAAATAAGACTTCATGTTATCATCAGATCGTATTTAGCTATATGTACAATGCAATTAACCCAAAAAAAACAAAACAAAAAAAGCAACGCGTTCCGTGACAACCCCCATCCAACGACTATGAGATAAAAAGATCAGATCCAGTATGATACAGTAGAACTAAACAATTTGACGTGCAACCAGTCAAACCAGCAGGAAAGAGAAAAGTAGGTATTATGTAGTCGTAACCATTAAAATACAAGCCGGATCAAATGATCTATTTGAAGTTGGTAAAGTCGATCTCGCCCTCCCGGATCGCGTTCTCGGTCTCGGCTCTGGAGCAAGTGCACTCGTGAGCACGTCTCTTGCCGCAGGAGCAGGTCGCACCTTCGATCTTGTTCTCGACCTCGGCCTTGGAGCATACACACTCCTTTGCAGGACGGGCACCGCATGAGCACCGGGCTTCCTGAGCGCACACGCAGCCACCGTTGGACTTTCCGCAGCAAACCATTGTGAATAGAAGTGTTTTTGAAAGTAGTTCTTAAAACCGAAACGTGAGTAAAAGAAGCTGATGTATAAGCTGATGATGATGGTGATCAACCAATACCGGACCAGAGCCCGACGATGCTGGCTTTTTATATTCCCCGGCTGTGCTCACGTGTTCTGAGCCGCGTACTCCCCAACAGTCAGGGGCGATGACAGTCGGCCGCGCTCTGGTTGGCCAGCCGCCAGCGCAGCCAATCACGCGGCCGGGCGCCTGGGAGTCAGCAGCGGTCCAGCCAATCAGCGCCCCGGCATAGCACATGATCTGATAATAAACTTTAATCCCCTTTTTTCAGCAGCTTGGGGAAGCTATGTAGCTGTATTAGTCAGCACGGCCAGACAATATTACATAATCTACTTTTAGCGATCAAATGACCTTAGTTAACCCGGGTATCCATAAGTTAACAGTAGGCTCGGTGGAACTGCTGCGACTCGTGTTGCCGCTCTTCATTCCTGAGCGCCAACTATCTGCATTGGATCATCCATGGAGCCCGCTGGTGATAGGTACGTTTACTCTAGTTATCTATATATGTACTTATGTTTCTATAATTAATCTTGCGACAGTAAAGCTATTACATGGTGGCATCCATGGTCGAGCCCAGGCCTCCGACAAGACGAGAAGGCCTGATTTTGATCCAGGGTTGTCATCATGTAATGGCCCTACAGTCAGGTTTGGGGGGGGGGGACCACTCACTGGGGTTGTGCGATTGATTGCTGGGTTTTTTTATGTGTGCGCAAGGAGGGATATAAATATGCATTATTATTTAAATTTTGAGAGTAAACCAGCACAGAAACGCCTTTGACCACCGAGATACAACTTTAAGACTTGTTTTTTATGTCCTCGAAAAACTGCTTCACGTCCTGCTCGCTGACGATCTTGCCGTCATCGGCAAACGGCTTCAGGAACGACGACAGCTTTTCCTTGATCTTATTGTAAGCATAAAGTCCCTCCATCGCATTTAAATGCGGCATCGACTCGAGCGCTTTGGTGCCGGCATCAAGCAGCGACGACGTCTCGTCCTCATCCTCCGGTGGTTCGTACGTGACCTCTTCGTCCTTGAGCACCGGGAACTTATCCAACAACATTAAACACTCATCGCATCTGCAAATCTTCTCCCGCCAGTCTTCAAGCAAGAATAGAGAAAACTCTTGCTGTGGAATGGTAATGTTTGGTACGCTGCATCTAGTAGGCTCTTCGCTTATTGACGAGAGGCCTACCAATGTGGCCGTAGTAGATGCTGAAGTCACGGACGATGTCAATCTGGCCACTTCTTCAGTCTTGACCTTTTTGGTGTCATGTCTATCGGCGACTTCCTCTAGTTTGCGTTTCAATGGTTCGCTTATTGTGCGTTCTACAACCGCTTCTTCTGGCTGTCGCCTGATCACAGCGTCCAATGCAACACCTTTCCATCCAGCCCATCGGCCCAAGACCTGTTTGTGCTTCGTAACACACTTCCAGCAAATGAATGCATCAAATTCGTCTTCATTAGGGAATCCAGGTGGAGGAACATGGTCGGCTTCCTCATCAGACAATTGCCCAGAAACATCGTCGCCCATTAAAGGTAGCAAATTGACTCCAGTTGGATGCCCCCTTGGTGATTTCGGTTCTTTTGTATGGGATGATTTGAGTTCAAATTGTGATTCAGCCAAGGGAATTAACTTGATTCCTGTGGGGTGTCCTACTGGAGAACCTGGTAGAACATGTACGGTGTTATCTGGAGGAATATCCTCCGATTCATCATCGTCTGACACACCATCTGCTCCGAGAGTAATATGTGTCGGATGCCCTTTTGGTGACGGCGGCATTTGCTGCTTTGGTTGTTCAGCATGTAATAAATCGGTACCAGTTGGATGACCTTTTGGAGACGGGGGCGCCTTTAGAACTGGCGGATACGGCAGACCCAAAATACATTCTTCATGATACCAATCCTCATTACAAGCATCACCAAGCAGACATTGATACATAGTACCCTTGTTTGTTTCTACACTATACGGCAGATCGCATTCACAGAATCGGCCCTCGAAGTTATGATCGTATCGGTTACTACTTGATGGAATATCAAGTTGTGAGAAATTTTTCCGTAAATTGCAGCCTCCAAATCTAGCCATTCGTGTGGTCCCGCAATCACACGAAAAATTTCGTTTGTTGAACAAGTCCACCAAATCATGATCTGAATGGCATTGAATACTACATGAATAGCATACCCCGTTTAGTTGCTTATCCTTGCTCTTCTCCTTGCAAGTCAAGCATGCATAAACCGGTTGGCGCAATGGACCATCAAAGTAAGTACAGTGTGTAGGATCATATGGAAGTGCGTCTCTCGCATCGTGTTCCCTAATAATGTGTTAGTCTATCAACGCGTTTAAATCCGCTATCGTAACTCACAATTTCTCCTGACTCGAAATGTAGTCCAGAGCCGTAATCGACTCGGGACTCCCAGCAAACTCTGAACCAGTCATCTGTATACGTAGTTGTATCAGACAAGCCAAACAATCCCTCAAATGTGGTTTCTATTTGCTTTTGCCGTCACAACTCAAGGTGCGCTCTAAATTCAACGTTCACTCGTTGCGGAGCCCGAACCCTGAGCGTGTCGCGCACGCGTTCGAATTAACGCGCAAAATTTCAAAGACGCGTCGTGCTTTCCCATTTGGGCATTTATTGAAAAACTGCGTGAAGACCTGAACCAGCCCCCCCTGGCTATAGCTACATCCAACAACGCACTACTTCCTTCTTTCTTTTACTTCAGTCATTATCATAAAGACACCATTACTTGTTTATAGCAGAACAAAGCAAAGATGTCGAACAGTCGTAAGAGACAGATGACACCGGACGTCGACAGTAGCGACGATGAACAAGAGTTTTTGAGTCCTCGAGCTGACAGTGCTCCTCCGTCGTCGTTACCGCCGTCGTCGCCTCCTCCTGCGTTGTTTGAAAACGATGAAGAAAATGAATTGATGGGAAACGAGTTGATTGATGATCTTGATGAGCAAGCCGAGGAAGAAGATGGAATTGATTTGTTTGGTGACAACATGGAGAGGTAAGTGTATTTGTGATGCCTGGGCGAGCAAACGCTAATATTTAAAGGGATTATGCAAATCTGGATAACAACAACACATACAACCTCGGTGCAGCAGATATTGATGATAACGAATACTCTGATATTGAGATTGACGGACGTAGATTGGTTGACCAGCGTTTGAACAGACGTGACCGTATGCTGCAGAGTCGGCGTGGAGTGCCTGATTTTCTTGGTAAGTACCTCACACAAGGCGTAGCGGCTTCATGCTGACAAGGTTTAGATGATGATGACGATGCTGGTATGGAGATTCCTACACATAGACGTCGCCGTAATGTGTATGATGAAGATCCAGATCTGTCTGACGATGACGACCCATTGATGGATGAAATGTCGCTCAGTGCGTTGGCCGATGTAAAAGCTCCTACAATTGCGGAATGGGTCACACAACCAGCAGTTCACAGAACCATAGCTCGTGAATTCCGCACTTTTTTACTTGAATTCATTGATGAAGACAACGGTCGGTCGGTTTACGGTACTAGAATCAAACAACTTGGTGAAATCAACTCTGAGTCACTCGAGATTAGTTATCGTCACCTGGTTGAGTCCAAGTCTATCCTGGCGAAATTTTTGATCTACGCTCCAACTGAAATGCTTAAGATCTTTGACGTTGTTGCTATGGAAGTCACTGAGTTACATTACCCAGACTATTCTCGTATTCATCTTGAGATCCACGTCCGAATTGCTGATATGCCTGCTTTGACAGCTCTACGTGACTTGCGTGAGATTCATCTTAACACATTGGTCAAAGTATCTGGTGTGGTTACTCGACGAACTGGAGTTTTCCCACAGCTCAAGTATATAAAATACACCTGTACAAAATGTAATAGTATCCTTGGTCCATTTTTCCAAGACTCGGACCGTGAAGTCAAAATTTCGTTTTGTCATAATTGTCAGGCAAAGTCCGGGTTTGAGATTAACACCGAACAAACAGTTTATCGTAACTATCAGAAGATCACTTTACAGGAGTCACCGGGGTCAGTACCTGCCGGACGACTTCCACGACACCGTGAGGTGATTTTGCTGTGGGATCTGATTGATAGTGCCAAGCCTGGCGATGAGATTGAGGTTACTGGTATTTACAAGAATACTTATGATGGCCAGCTTAATGCTAAAAATGGGTTCCCTGTGTTTTCAACTGTGCTCGAGGCCAATTTACTTCACCGACAGGGTGATCGTGATGGGATTGATAACTGGACAGAGGAAGATGAATCTGCAATTCGCCAACTTTCTAGACAACCCCGTATCCAGGATAAGATTATTGCTTCGATTGCACCATCTATCTACGGACATGAGGATATCAAGACTGCATTAGCTTGTTCTTTATTTGGTGGTGTGCATAAGAATATCAACGGCAAGCACTCGATTCGTGGTGATATTAATGTATTGCTGTTGGGTGATCCTGGTACCGCCAAATCACAGTTTTTAAAATACTCTGAGAAGACTGCACACCGAGCAGTCTTTGCTACAGGCCAAGGTGCTTCGGCTGTTGGTTTGACAGCATCTGTTCGCAAGGATCCGATTACAAACGAGTGGACCTTGGAAGGTGGTGCGTTGGTATTGGCTGACAAGGGCGTTTGTCTGATTGATGAGTTTGATAAAATGAACGATCAGGACCGAACATCTATTCACGAAGCTATGGAGCAACAATCAATCTCAATCTCCAAGGCTGGTATTGTTACTTCATTACAGGCACGTTGTGCAATTATCGCAGCTGCTAATCCGAACGGTGGACGATACAACTCATCTATTCCGTTTGCTCAGAACGTTAACTTGACTGAACCTATCTTGTCTAGATTTGATGTTCTTTGTGTTGTACGTGATTTGGTTGACTCTGAGATTGATGGACGATTGGCCAAGTTTGTAATCGAATCTCACGACAGATCACATCCAACGATCGACGGTGAAGATTCTGCTGATGTATCCGGTAATGATGGTGGTGCTCCAACTTCTGACGCCCCATATTCAGATGGTCATAATCCAACGCTATCGTCATCACCTAGAAGAGCCCAAATTTCACCTATCGACCAAAAATTACTTGCAAAATACATTCGATACGCAAAGGAGAAAATTAGACCAAAGTTACATCAAATGGACGAAGACAAGATTGCAAAGTTATACGCAGACATGCGTCGTGAATCGCTTGCTACTGGTTCATATCCAATCACTGTTCGTCATCTTGAATCGATCCTGCGGTTGTCTGAGGCATTTGCAAAGATGAGACTATCTGAGTACGTGTCTACATATGATATCGATAAGGCTATCGCAGTAACGATCCAGTCGTTCGTTGGCGCACAAAAAGTTAGCATCAAGAAGAGCTTACAGAGAAGTTTTATGAAGTATATGTTGCCGTCTCGAGGTGGTCGAAGAGGACAAGCTGCTGGTGCTGGTGATGAGGAAGATGACGACGATGAATAGATGAAGAATTGCGGGGCTCTGGTTTAAGTTTTAATTTCTGTAATTTAGGGTATCTTTTTTATTTCGCTTTGTGTATGAAATTTATTTATAAAACTCTTTACTCATGTTCTACTATAACAAAAAAATTTACCAAACTTGAGTCGTATTATGCCTGTTTACCAATCAGTTCGTGTACGAATTTGGTAGTATCATCTGCTCTCATCAAAGCCTCGCCAATTAAAAATCCCTTGACGCCTTGACTAAGATATGTTTCAATGTCAGCACGTCCGGTGATACCACTGAGCGCACACAGAATCGTATCTTCTGGTACCATTGATACCAATGAAGAAGTAGTGTTGAGATCAACATTGAATGAATGTAAATCACGGTTGTTAACCCCAATCACTTTGGAACCAAGTTCAAGAGCTCTTGACATCTCCGCAGCAGAATTAACCTCAACCAGGGGCTCCATGCCTAGCTTCTTGGAATAAGCATACAATCGAGGGAGAGCTTCTTGGTCCAGCATCTTGACAATCAGTAACACAGTATCAGCACCATTCAATCTAGCTTCTAGAATTTGATATTCATCAAATACAAACTCTTTCCGCAAAACAGCAGGTCGGTTAGGCACGTCTTCGATCGCTAGACGAGCGTATCGCATGTCATCGATACAACCTTTGAACCAGTGAGGCTCGGTAAGCACAGAGATTGCAGACGCACCGGCAAACGCATACAGTCTAGCCTGGGAAGCTGCAACCGCACCAATATCAATCTCACCCTTTGAAGGAGACGCACGTTTTATCTCGGCAAGCAAAGCGGTCTGTGACTGGCGTAGTCTTGCGGGGAAATCAATTTGCTTAGGCGCGAGCCCAAGTTCGTAAGTCTGTAAAAGGTTGGCAGGTGTAAATGGTGGTAATGCCTTCTGAGCCTCAACATCGATTCGTCGTTGGGCATATATCCTGTCTAAGATGCTTTCCTTGTCTGAACTAGCAGTACCATTATTTATTTTTGCCTTCTTTGCTCTTGTGGCTTTGTAGTGCTCGTCCCAAGTACCGCCTCGAATATTCAAAAAGTTTCTGATCATCAAGTGTCCTTCCTCTGTCAATATACTTTCAGGGTGGAACTGAACACCCTCGACTGTGAATGTAGTGTGGCGTACGCCCATGATAATCCCAGCATCGGTTTGAGCAGTAACCTCTAAGCATTCGGGTAAAGTTTCGTGAGTGCCGGCAAGCGAGTGATATCGAGTGACAGCAGTGTATTGTGGCACGTTTTGGAAAATACCTTTTCCGTCATGTTTGATCTTTGAAGTCTTGCCATGGAGAATTTCACCCGCAGAAGACACGATACCACCGTAGACTGAGTAGATACATTGTCTAACAGTCAACTGACCGAATCAAAGCATATTTGCGACTGAACTACTTACTCTCCCATACAAACGCCAAATACTGGGATCTTGCCACCAAAGTACAAGATGGCGTCTCTGCAAACACCGGAATCCTTGAGCGGATGACCAGGACCAGGCGAAATAACAAGTCGACTGGGATTCAACTCCTTAAGTTGGTCGACTGTAATCTCGTCATTCCTGAATACCTCCACATCTGCTCCTTCTTGACACAAAAACTGATAAACGTTCCTATATCGGGGTTGGTTAGTTTAGGAAATTGTGACTGACACAGACAAAAGCAAGATCCCAACACCTACCACACAAACGAGTCGTAGTTATCAATAAGCACGACCTTTCCAGTCGACGTAGTAGCCACCATCTTGGAATAAGCAAGACTAAAACCAAAAAACGAAATCCTTGACCTTCAACTGCAGGTGTGCAGGCGACTTGCACTTAAGCGCTGTGGGTGGCCCTATATCAAAATTGTTGACAGGAGTTTAGGGTAACTTATCGCACACATGTATCAAACACCGATGTTCCGGTCGCTAACTAATGATTGTGGAAAAATGACTCAACTCTAAAACGGACGATGAAGACAAATATAATTCTTTTTTTTTTTGTTCTGGATTAGGGTGGGCAAAGATATCATCTTGAACATTTTTGATTATCTTTGCTTTTATTTTTTGAAAAATGCAAGATTATCTCATCTAGATAATTATCTACATAGTTAACTAATTAAAAATTATCTTTATCTTCTGTGGTTTTACACGTAACTGGATGAATGTAATGACCTTAGACTGATCCGAACGATAGTTGCCGCTAAGGAGTGGAGAGCGGTAATAGGAGTCGCAGTAGTTCAACTGTGCTTACATAGATATGTACATGGGTTAGGCCATTAGCAAGCGCAACTTGGATTCCAAGAACACCGAAGAATCGTTGACTCTTCACGTTAAATATTTGCATAATTTAGTAGCTGACAAAAGCTCTCGTACAAAGATTAAGACATTGTTCGCTCATTTGAGCACACTGCACAAAATTTCGGACGTTGTGGGATCGCGGATGCTCTCAAATAAAGACGGCGACGCACCTTCACTTGAGCAGATAATTCCGACCACGTCGCTAGAATGGACATATCAAGCAACTGCAGCTCTTGAAAGCATGGCAATTTAAGAAGGACAAGTCTCTATAGACATTATAGATCCGGGTCGAAATGAAAGTCCAGGTTAGAAGGCGATGGTGAATATTCCAGATCTGTAACCGCGAATTTAAGGCATTGTAGTAAAAGTAGCAAATAAGTTTATATATTAGAAACATGTGGAAATAATGTATGAAAAGTAATTAAGTTTTTTTTAAGATTTTTTAATTTTCGATATTCTAATAGTCGTGCAACATTATCGTTGAATTTTTACGAATTTTACCATTAAAAATTAAGGAGTGCGCAGCTCACCCCTAACGTACGTTAAGCCGAAAGCAAATTTTTAAAAAAAATATGTAACAAATTAAGATTCCCAATAAGTCTGAAGCTTTGAAAAGTGTTATAAAGCGAAACCTCACAATAAACGCACCCCATGCCGCTTGACGAATATCTTAGAACTACATCCTGTGCTTCGGAGTATGGTATCACAATAAAAAGCGTAGTACTAGTACTCGTCCCAGATCTCATAAAAATAATAAAATAGCTCTACAAATGATCTTAAAACAAGAACTAGACATCCAAGCATCAGAATAGCAAACAAAAGTATGAAAAACGCTGTTAGTAACGTTAATAAAAAGCTTTCGACTGACGCCATGCAGCCGTCAAAAAAGTTCATGGTCGCACTCTGCCATTTAGGCTGTGAGTGACCGTCAACTTGGTTTGGTGTAGCGGCATCTTGATCCGATACTATGATGAAGCCATCAGTATCACTCTTGGTCGCCATGTCTTCCAGAAAGCCAGCTTATAGACTCCGCCTCTCACGGCCGATGAGAGAACCTGACACGCCCAAGGGCTGGCGAGTGGAGATATATTTATACCGGCGGTCGAATTTGGATGCATAGACCGCAGCGCGGTGATGGAATGCACGTGGTGACGGCAATTCAGGTGAGGATTATTATTATTATTATTATTTTGTTAATATTATTATTATTGTCATTATTATTATTATCGTTGTTATTGTTAGTTTGTCTCTCACGACACACCACGTGCCGTAAACTTCAAGAGAGCTCTAAACCAAAGACTAATCGCTAGCTTGGAATCAAAAATAACGCAGCAGTACCAAAACCTGGAGCTTGCCTACATGATAACCTTTCAGTTTCGTGCCAAAGGCTTTATTAATTATTATTATCTGAAAAACAGTAACCCAAATAAAAGAAAAACTACATTGTCTTCGGACAATCTAAGTATATTTCACATGCCAATCTAAAGGTCTCAAGCGCTACTCGAAAATAGGAATTCAGCCTTTGACGTGTTGTAAGGGTGCCAGGACAATTATTCGGCGTGCGCTTAGGCTAATGCTTTTTATATTACCTATGTACGTCGCTCAGACCGCATATGTTTTTACTACTTTTTTTTTGTTCCACATTCTTATCATTTGTCGTGTGTTGGTACATTTTGGGTTGGGAATGAGACGAAGCCATATTTTGTGATTTAAATTTGTAAGAGGAGAGAATGCTTGATGGTAAAGAAGAAATTTTTTTTTTTTCGTTTTAGAAGAAGCAAGGATTCAAGGAATATTTTTATACATAATAAGGTGTTATCGCAATATCTGTGAGTTGACTGGGCAAATCTGGTGTTCCCGACTTACGACGTATTCTAGGATTTTCTTGTTGGAAATAAACAAAGGAAACAAACCAAATAAGAGTAATCATAACGTATAGAAACAAGTTATTATTGTTTGTTGTTCAATATGGCACAGTCCGAACGTCAGGCTCAGTCACTAACATAGCTATCACTCTGGTGTCTGCTCCGCATCTACCACGCGCGCGTCCACGCGTGTATAAATTGCCCGTCGATTCCCTCGCAAGCGAGTGACTTGATCAGCCCTCAATGCTCTAAAGCTCTTATATTAGTTATTTATAACCTACATTATCGTTGTTAGGTGAGGTTTTCTACGTTAAATTTTCTGGCTTACGTGATTCGCTTCAAGCGCTAACAGGATAAAGATATTACCACGAGCATGGCTGGCTACCTTCAGTCTCTCAACAGAATAGTTATTTGTATTATTTCATGTTGTCTTTTCTTTGGGAGTATCGCACACGGGAATGAAGCAGCCGATGACACAAGAGCTGGTACTAACGTTTCTATGCCCGACATGATGGGAGGATTTGAAGCCTGCGGGCTGGCGATAGGAATGACATTTATGTTTGTCGCTACGTACAGTACTCATAATTATGCAAAAAATGTGTGTACGGCAAGTATGGGGTACCTTGGTAAAAGTTATACGGGCGAAATTTCCCGTGGTTCTTGTGTCTTGGGGGCGGCTTTGTTTACAGCCAGTGCGGTGACAACTGGTGGCCTAGTAGGATATGTGGCCAATTGGCAATGGTCAAACACTGTGCAGGTCATTATTAGCTCGAGCCAAAACCGGTAAAAACAGAAGTGGCCGTGGATAAATATCTTCTAATATCTGATATATATCGGCGGAGAAGACGGCAACTGATATAGAGATGGTTTCCAATATTGACAGCATTTTTTTAGTATAATATTTAATATCTAATAGCTAAAAACAATTTAGTCATGCGAATTAGCCAACCGAAATATCAATAACGCCTAATAGCGTTTCTATCTTGGTAGAACTATGCGGGTGAAATTCCCCGTAGTTTTTGTTTCCGATTGATACCGTGGGCAATGATACTATAGACGCAAATGAGATTCCTACCCCTAGCCCGATGGCCTCCCAAATTCCCATTCTCAAGTTGAGTAGACATAGAAACGCTAACGTGATTGTATACCGAGCGAGACGATTTCACTGCTCACTTGACTAAAACCATCAATTACAGCACCACAACATTATAAAAAAAAAATTAAATTTCTGGGAATTAAATTTTACAATTAAAATAAACTATTTTGGTAGGTAGGTGCAGCTTTTTTGTACTATGATAGATGCTACATCGCTGAACACCCCGCTCACGCTTTCGACGAATATCACCAAATTCACCCGCAACTTGCTTTGGCTCTTTATTAGCACGCTTTTGATTCATACAACAATAGTCTTTCTTTACCTTAATGTTGTCTCATTTCTACATATAAGTTTAGTTGGCGTCCCCACGCTTATTTAGGGCATGGTTGACCTCTTCACGTAGCTTGCTGTCAGACATCAGAATGGTTACCTCGCATATTCGCGCATTATATACCACGATAGCTTTTTTACAGTAGCCAAATTGTATTGAATTTGCTTTTCATATCTAGCTGGCGCAAAAAAGACCATTAATAGAGTTGTAAAGCCCATAGTAAAGTCGATTGCGTCAAAATTGTCAAGTCCAGCATTCTGGATGCTGTACCTGGTTTTCATGTTGCAGACCACGCGTTTGACTAATTCCAATTTTTACAGAAACCAATCTAGTAATTTACTAAACAATTTCAATTGCATCCGGAGCTGTACTGTGACTTCAAAGTCTTCAAACCCCAACAGAGACGCGTCGCGGATCTACTTGGAAGAAATTAGCATTTTCTTCCACATCAACAAGCCGGAATAAAACTCTACACTCCTCCAGGCCCAAGTTATATCTAAGAAAAAAATTTTCTTCTAGCTCCGTCAGCATTAGAGTATTGGGACGGCAATCATGTCAAGAAGATCTGCCCTTAACTCGGTGACCGAGGGTTATTTTTAAAGCCTCATAGATTTTGGCAGCCTTTAAAATGCTTAGTTTCTTATCTCATTTGATAGCTTGAAAAATCAACAATATATGGCTTTTAATTTAAAACAATTTCCATTTTTGCTGACAGAGAAATGTTGCTTGAAGTGCGAAATGTGTGGAACGGCAGGCAATCGTCTCGCTCGGTATACAACCCCATTATTAGGAGAAGTTGTTAATTTTTCGGTTGACTGATTTGCATGTACGGTCATGCAACGATACAAATCATCGTTTGTTTGTTGGGTCATGGTGAGCGAATCTCTGGTATAGTTACGTCATTTTTTTTCTTATCATGTTAGCGCTTGAAACGAACCACAGATGCGAAGGATTTAACGTACCTAACAGCATTCTCCGGGGCAGCGGTATTTCGCACCAGCGCTTTACTGACTGGTATATAAGTAGCTTACGCTGTAGATAGAGAGTGGGCAGGATTCTTACAGATAATAAGAGACTAAGCGACAAACTGCTATTGTGGTTTGTTAAGAGCTCCATCGTCTGTTGGCTCGCGAACAAACAAATAGCTCCACAGGGAGTTGAAAGCTACTGTAGTCATAATTTTAATACGACGACTTGGTTATCCCAACCTCACTGGATCGCTATATAATACATTCACGCACGTCTTCGGATACGCCACTCCTTTTGCCGAATCCGTCTCGTTTCCAATGTTGATCACTGTTGTGTGTCTTCGTTACCTCCAATTCTGTCAGGCCCAGTAGACTCTAACATGGCATCCGATAATTCAAGGTACAATCTTATGTCTCATAACTTGATACAGACCAAGATCCCCAGATCCTTTATGTAACTACTTGTTTAGTTATGGAGCCAGCCCAGGTTCTATTGATAAAGACACCTCTCCACACATATTGGGTGATTAAGTCAGCGTATGTAGACTACTACACCAGCGAGTTCTATTGACAAAATGAGTTTTATCATGAACAGACGAATGCGGCGAGCCAACGACACTATGCATAAATTATACATAACTACATTGTGAAGCAGCCCATGTGACGCTAACTTAGTTACCCGCCTTTGGCTGGAACGACCCGGGCCCAGCAGCAGCAATTGGGGCAGATTGGACGATACAGTATCCATAATACACTGACGTGTGTACATTTCAACAGCTGCGGTGACAATTGTGATTTGGTTCGCCACCACTTCAGCATCAGTCTCGACAGCTGGGCCGCGATGATGGCACTGGGTGCGGGAGTCTCTCAACTGCGCTCGTCGGTCGTCTCGGCCATGACTAATGGCGACGACGTTCTCGACCACGCGACAGACGTCGTCAGCATCACCACCACCGTCGTGGACGAGGCCACAGGAACAGCAACAAGTGCTGTCGGACAGTGGACCGTGCTTGCCTACGGTTCGTCAATTGTCCAGGAGAGCGCGGACAACCAGCACTCGTACAGCTTGGGAGGTGCGTTTAGCCAGTTCTCCAGAATCAGTCGATCGCTTGCCAATGCGATACTGGGCAACAGGCAGGAAGTGGACATTCCAGATCGCCGGTTGGGCTCGTTTGTGTCGTACTTGACGTCGCCATTTGCATTGCTGTGCATGGTCATGGTGGTCATTCTAAATCGGACCGCGGTGTTTGCGTCGGTCAGGCGGCCCCAGACACTGTCCATATACACTCGCATATTGATCCGGTCGGTCGTGATTGTGCAACTGGTCAGAGCCACAATCCCGCTCTTGACGGCATTAAAGTTCTTCTCGCCGGTGTTTGGTCCCTACATCCCAGAGTACTTTGCTGTTTCTGCTGGGGAGAAGCCGCCGAGTCCGGATATCTTGTGGCATCTATACAAGGCGTTTTGTGCTGGCCACTTTGCCGAGACTTTTTCGGCTGCGATTCAAGGTAGAACTTCAGTTCATGATACTGGAATGACTTTGTTTGAATATTCATTGGCATTCCAAGAAGCTCAATCAGCCCAACGACTCTCGGTTGAGTACATTGTGATTTCACTAATTTGGTCATGCAATTATTTGGCATATATGATCATGTCTGTTTTTGATTTGCAGCACTATAAGGTAAGACTGGCTGGGAATAGGCACATTTCCTTTTTTTTTTTTTTTTTACTAAAATTTAGTTAATTCCATCTACATTCTTTGGCCTGTTGTCTATGGCTTACTTTGCTATTTCCACCTACAATGAGCGTGCTCAATTTTTCCCCACTGTATGGGTTGTCGGGTTTGCACCTCACCTTGCAGTTTTTTTCTTCATCATGCTTTGTGGATGCATATATGTGCTTGCATCGATTTTCGCTGGCGGATCATCAAATCTCCAGTCTTCGATGCGTCCGATCAATATCTCACTATCTGAGGATTTTTACTCTGCGATGCTCAAACTCGGTATTGTGGTATTGATCTCAGCGTCGGATGTGACGCATATTGCTGAGGGGCCAATGATTGCTACGCCAGATAGTACCTGGCTCGAGACGCTCGAATTTAATAGGAGCGCTGGATTTGAGTTTATTAGTGAAGTACCGAGCCAAGACGGAGCTCCGTCGAGCTCAAAGTTGACAATCTCGACAACGTCACCGTCGGAATTGAGATCTGTGTATGGGTCCGGATTTGAAGTTTTGAAAGATACACCATCACGACGCAGACGGCGTCGGTTATCTGTGCGTCAGGGAATGCTTGAGATTCAAGACAATACTGAACCATTATCTGGTTATGGTAGACACAATCAACGGGCGGGAATACCTGCCGGAATGGACATGAATACATCATCTAACGGTAATCGCAAAGCCATATTTAGACTTCCGGTTATTTTCTACCGAATCAAGACCGCGTTCAAATTTGCTGGTTCTAGTTGGAATTTGGGTTTAAATCTTTTATATAAATTGGGACGACAATTCAAGCGATTTATAGGACTTGATGATAGCAAAGATGAGATTGTTGAACAATCAGGCCAAAAACTAGTCTCGACTGAGACTGCGGATGACTATTGGCTGTTTGATGAAGAGGATTCGACAGATGATTATGAGCCATCAGACGATGAAGATGAATTTGAAACCACGGATAATGACACGGCGATAGTATTACACCAACAACAATCAACCAATTTATCAGGCGAACTATTCCCTGAACTCGATGGTGAAATCACATTATCATCTTTATTACTCCCACGTACAGAGGAAGAACAACAGATTTCACACATTATGATGGCACATTTATCCGCTAGTGACGACGTGGTAGTTACCAGAAGTAAGATGCGTGACTATCAACAAAATTTACGAAAGTTTGATCGTGCGTGTGGATACGACGATGATGATTACGAACAAGATGATGATGACGAGATAAAATTATTATTATCAATAATCACCGAAAAACGACAACACCACCACCCAACCCATCCCGACGATGATTCATCACCATATCAACCATCATTATGTGTCGTATGTCATACAAACTTACGAACAATTATTTTATGGCCATGCAAATGTCTCGCGGTATGTGAAGACTGTAGAGTAAGTCTATCGATGAGAAATTTTAAAGGCTGTGTATGTTGTCGTCGGGATGTAATTTCATTCTCAAGATTATATGTACCATAATCGTTTGTTGTATTAAAGAGTTAATGAGGAATTTACATATAATATTGTCGACAACGACAATGTATATACGATTGAACGCATTTCATATATTTAAAAAAAGTAATTAATTGATTAAAAGAAGCTAGCCAAAAAAAAAAAAAATGATTATGAAAGAGCTAAAAATAAGCCATTGCTTATGCGATAAAATATCCAAAGATTTTTTTTAGAAAAAGAAAACAAGTGTAATATATAACAAAGTATGCAAAAAAAAGGGGTAGGTATCTTGTTTATAGGTTTGTCATATGGCGACGGTTTTTTTTATGATGATTCACCAAATTCTGGTTCTTCTTCTTGGATTGTAAGTGAAGTTTGAATCTGACTTGCTAAAAATTTAGCAGGTAAATTTGATAACTCTTTCAGTTTTTGTTGTGGATCCTATTGAATCCGGTTAGTTTATCCACAACATGCTCAATCAGTATTTACATACCCAAGTAATTTCGGACGTTTCGATCATATTCTCAAAAAAAGATCCCCGTCGTTTCTGAGGTGATTGAGCTGGTGTCGCATCGGTATATGTTGTCGTCGTCGGACCATATTTGGAGCTAACGTATTTAACAATATTTGGATCTCGATCCCATGCGTTGTATGAATTAACTGAACTCACTGACGAGTCTGACCCGCGTCGCATTTGAGGTGAAGTTTTAGTTCGAGGTTGTGTGGGTGACGTCGATGGTGATAACGCCTCCAGGGAAATTTCTTCATTCTTGTCTTCTTTCATCTCCTCAGTTAGGTCTTCTACTCCTTCATCACCAGACACAATCAAAGGTTCGTCTTCAATCTCTGGTTCAGCAGGCGCAGGTATTGGTGAAGTCACCGTAAACTCGGCCGATAGACTGCCATCTGGTTCATAATCCTCCCCATATCCATTATCTTCCGGAAACACTCTAGATGGTGCCGCAACTGGTTGGAATTCCCATGGGAACAGTGGAGGTGGAGCAGGTGAAGTCGACCGAGTGATTTCTCCCTGTGGTGCCATTGCTATGAATTCTTCGCTGTGTTGTACAGGAGGAGGCACAAATGAGGAATCATTCCAGGTACTTTCAGGTTGGTCCCACACATTCGAGTAACTAATATGCGACGGAAAATTTGAAGCTTCTCCCTGGTTACTGTCGCCCGGTCCAGACGCTGCAGGATTCCATTCTGTCACATGAGAAAATGACAATGGAAGAACATCTTCTTCGGCAGGCGCCTCCACAACTGGTTGTTGTTCTTCCTCGGTCAATTCAGGTTCATCAACCACCGCCGCTTCGACTTGTGCAATGACCAAGTCGTACGCAAGCCACCATTTCCGCAAGAGTTCATCGTGAGTGTCCTGTGGAGTGGAGTACCACTGAGGCACAGCTACGCTGGTTGTTGGGTCGACCGGTCGTTCGCGCGCCCATGGCTTGGTCTGGCCAATAAAATGTACAACCTTAACATCCTTTGAGAAATGCCGCAACGCAGGAGTATACCTAAACAATCATTAGCATCACTTCATGCAAACAACGGAATCGTCCGGCCCAGTCCCAAATTACGCATGCTGAGCACTAATGTATGACTAAAAGCAGACCGCCGCACGCTCTAAGACCACTAATTATGGGTATTCGGGGAAATGCAACACCCCTATTTTCAACAAAAGCCGAAAGTAAAACAAATAGTAAAGTTTTTTTTAGTCGAGACTGAACTTTTTCTTCTCCTTTGGTCAGCAAAAGCAACGTGTAAATGCAAAATATGGTCACAATTTTGAAATACAATGGCTCTTGGAAAATCTAGGACTGAACTGACCGAGGCAGATGTCAAAATCGAGATTTAAGTGTGACTTACTGATAGCCAAGTGTAGGGGTAACGTTGAATAAAAATGGCAGACGATGCCAGTTAGAGCCGAAGTAGTAGTTGAGAAGTCCCTGGTCGCCACCTAACAAAACGTAAGCACACCACTATAACATGCTGAGTTGGGTATGGCTATTCATACCATCAAAAGAAGCGCCAGACTCTGCCAATGCGTAAAGCTCGAGAAAAACTGTCTTACTAGGAGTCAAGACCAAAACGCCCTAAAAACGCCATCAGTTTCTTTAATAAAATAGCCGACGACAATGACTACATACACTGTTGAAAATATCTGGCCAACCGGAATCAGGCGCGGCCTAAAAACATGATTAGCAACAAAAATAATAACTATCAATTCCAGGGCAAGTCTTACTGCCAAAGAGTCGTCGCCGAGTCCAAACAGCTCGTCAATGTTCACCAGCGGGATGGCATCCGCGTCCAAATACACGATCCGAGAATACTGGGTCTGGTTCCACAGATATATCTTCGTAAACGATTCATAGAGGTCTGGTCTGCCAAGGATATGCAAGTTTGCCGGCGACGGGTTCGCAATTGCCGGCACTGGAATCACAGCGTCGTAGACGAGCTCGAGCGACGACAGCGTCTGGGACGACAACGATGAGCCCTCGGCAACGAGCACAATTAACGGTCTGGTTGTCTGTGTTTGTCTGAGAGCACCTGCAAGCGCAAGAGCACCTAGCAAGAGTCAGTCTGCCAGCGTGCACCAATATAGCCTGCTGCCGCCGGAATGGGGTCTTGCTGATAGTAGTATGAACTCACCTGGCAGGTAGCTGTCGTTGAGCAGCAGCGTGGCATATGCAGACGACGACATTAAACAAACCACAAAAAGAAGAACAAGAGTTCTGTGCCAGACGTATATATAGATATATATATATATCTCTCTCTCTCTATATATATATATATATGTTATACTGAACAGCGCTCACTGTGCGTAGTGTGGCCAGGTGAGCCTCAGCCGGTGGTGGTCTTTTTCGTTAGCGGGGCTCGACCCGTCGACGTCAACAAACAAAACGCAGCGTGGGGAAGAAGAGAAGTGGTGCCAGAACACTATTGCCACAAAAAGCCACTGACGACGACGACGACGACGCACTGCGGCATGTTTACATAAAGGCCTCGTCATCATTTAGTTAGTAGAAGATGGAGCCAGTATCAATTCCCTGGCGTAGTAGGCCTTGTTGCAGCCAGCGAGTGTTTTCGTGGCATCGCAGGCTACGACCCAGAGCTGCCACTTATTAAACGACGACGATGAGGCCAGCTCGAACCATTGTCGTGAATAGCTTGCTTATCACCGCCATTTAAACAGCTGGCCAGTCTCGCTAGACTGCGGTCATCGCTCGGGTCACGAACACGCACGGGATATCTTGGTCTGCATACATGTTATCACTGGTTACCATCATTGTGTGGTGTTTGTCGCTCCGTGAAGTAGTATTTCCCGGATCTAAATAACCCTGGTTTATTATCGGTTGTTTCTTTCGGGTGAGATCCAGCAAAAAGTGAATGCTATCAGCATACAAGTTGTTGCTTCTTCCGGAGTTGAGATTGACGTTTCGCCATACTCCGTCGGTGTTGCTAAAATCCGCAACTCCGTAAATCACTCATGATGACTCTATATCGTATTTAAAATCCCATGTTGCTGTAGCCATTGGAGTTTTATTATTTTATACTAAAGTCTAGCGGATTTTAACAACATTGGCTGTGTGGTGAGCGCAGAATTGTCCGGGGCACAATAAAGTTAACTCCGACTCGGGCCGATAACCGAGAACTGCATATGTACATAAAGCAGTCTCCGGAATCCAATCGTCAATTCATTCACCACCACCACCGCACCGGCACTTACTCAAAGTAGTCAATTGATTTCATCAGCCGATACAATGTCTATTACAAATAAAGCTGCATTCATGACCGGTCCGGCAACTCCGCCGCTGGTGGTTAACCATGCCCCGTACGTATCGCCAGCCAAGGACGAGGTCGTAATCAAGACTACTGCGGTCGGACTCAACATTTACGATTACCTTCTCGAACACGCTGGATTTGTACCATTGGAATATCCTGCTATCTCAGGTGAAGATGCAGTCGGCACAGTCGTCGAGGTTGGCGACGACGTCAGTCAGTTTGCGGTCGGCGATTGCTTGCTTGTGTTGGCCGGGATTGGTTTGCTTCAACATGTATACAAGTACTCCGGGTTTCAAGAATACATAGTGGTACCACAGGTTTTGGCAACAAAAGTTCCGCCTTCGATTTCTACTCCAGACGCCGCGGTCGTGCCATTGACCGCAATCACTGCTGCCACTGGCCTCTACGCAAAAGGCTATCTCGAGTTACCACTACCTACATTGGACCCGATTCCACAAAACAAGATCGTGCTTGTATGGGGAGGCGCATCTGGTGTAGGTGCAAGTGGAATCCAACTTGCGACCGCATCTGGTTTTGAAGTATATACAACTGCATCAAAGAAAAACTTTGAGTTTGTAAAGTCGGTTGGCGCGTCCAAGGTATTCGATTACCACGACACCGATGTCGTCGACCAGATCGTGGCAGCAGTTGGAGATAAATTATTCGGGATATTAGATTGCATTACGATTGATGGTGTTGCTGAATCATGTGCTCAAATCTTAATCAAATCTGGTAATTCACAAATGATCCTGCCTACTGTGCGTAAGGTCGACTCAGATATCGGAGTAAGCACACTTTGGATTAATATTTACAGTTCGCATACCAACGGCCTCGGAAAATATATTTTCAATGAATATTTAGCAAGTGCGTTACCAGCTGGAAAATACGTTCCTGCACCTGCATCCCTAGTCGTCGGACATGGTCTCGAGTCGATCCATGATGGTCTTGCCGAAGTTGCCGACGGCGTTAGTGCCAAAAAGTTGGTTATCACTATTTAATCAAGACGTGATTAGTACATGAAATAATTAATTGATTTTATTAAATCCACTACACCGATCATAATAGGCCGAATTTGCGCCTGGCGAAAGTTGTAAACATGAAACAGCACCTAAACAATGATAAGCTGCAATTTGAGCCATCATGTATTTCTATGATAGCATGTTGATAATCACAATACTATATTTGCGGTGATAATACCTAGTCTATGTGATACTGTATCGTCAAAAGCACCGGTTGATTCAGAGTTTGCTTTCAGTACAGCAGTGATGCCTACAAATGACTCCTAAACCTAGACTGTAACTCTTGTGAAAATAAGTTAATCAATTTGTTTTTGTCAACGCTGGGACCATAACTGGTTGGCATTCGCCAAGTATCGATCTCTATACGCTGAGCCAAAAGTATTTTTACTTCAGCACGACCAGAATCCAAGACTTGACTGATTTCACGCATTTCATTGTGGCTGCCGTTATCTCGTTCTTTGACATAGGTGAGGCGTATGTCGGACCGAGATATTCGGTCGTCGTTCGATGTGGTCGTAGCTCAACGACAAATTGCTACCGCAGTTATACCGCGGGAATTGGCATTACTAAAAATAATTGTATCCGTGCGATCACGATGTCCACCTTTTTTCTCTGCCACAGTTTCAAGGGTACGTGCGGTGTCCTGACAGCACTTGTAAACAAACGTCAAAGAGCAATGACGCTTATTATTGGCATAAGAGAAGCTAAACACAATGGCTTCAGCCAGCTGCTTGACTATCTCCTTCGTCACTCGTAAAAGCATTTTGTCTATTACCCTCATGTTTAAATGCGCTTGGATTCGGCATTGTAATTTAGTTGGCAAGATATCAAACTCAAAAGATGCATTAAAGTTCAGTTTCAAGTTCAATTTGACAGAGTTTGATTTTTGTACAAAATAAAAACAAATTTAAATAGGTTCTATTTCTTTAACCTTATCATATGTTGGGTGGTAATATTCGTCCAACTTGAGTCTGACGTCGTCCCACTGGTCTGCAGTTGATACCTGCTTGGTCTTATGTAGCAAGCAAGTCTTTTTTCACATTCCTAGAATTAGTACTCTTTTTTTCCTATTTTAATGATGTACAAAAGCCATCCAAAGTCGTCCACCGGCTTGTTCCGTTTGCATCCAGAGCAGTAAGCAGTCTCATTTGCTTCCGCCGGAAGAACCATAGAAGTGGAAATCAAAAAAAGAAACACAGTCCAGCCAATAAGCTGTAAACCAAAGACAAAAATTTTAAGCCACAATCATATTTTGAAATCTACAAAGGACTCGTCGCAAGATGTGAATGCATTTCGACGACAGCTAGCTATTAGGACGCGATCGATCTCAGTATTGTGTATAAACGACGCGTGCGACCAAAGCGGCAAGAAGCAAACAACGGGTCTGGTAGCCCAGCAATAAAGTTACCCGGAAATGGCGGTTAGGGTATTGCTGCTGCTTTGAGTGGTTCAACTGTTGATACACATACTGTACTACTATGCAAATGCCTATGCGTCAATAATGACTATTTATTTTCAAAATAGTTTCACTTATCCAAGACTGTAGCTGCAGCAAGGAAAGTCAAAATTAGCGGCATGCCCTTCTCTGTGTGAGGCCAATCCACTGCTGCTTATCGCTAATCAGATCTAAACCCCCGTCCCTAGCCCGTCGCTCTCATCTGGACCGCGCCCGGCTTATCCAAACCGCAGTAAGTAGTTAATAACAGCTCCGATTGACGATTTCCAACACCCTTTGAGTGGTTTCTGTGTGCTTGTTCATCGCCGGTGTCGTTCAAACAATTGTTGGCTGTCCGACTTCTTCAGGACCTGCTCGCTACACAATGGTTGCTTCAAACTGTACGTAATTGTCCCATGACTGTGGTCGCTTCTTCAGTGGCGGCCCGGGGGTTCCTCCCTGGTGGTCTTCACATCAGGCACTGGTCAACTGTTCCGGTTCGTTAACTAACGTTATTTAGTTCTCTACGCCTGTGTCGCACATGGAACCACTGTCCTGACAGAGTATGCTCCGCTGCGATCGAATGCCAATGCTGTTGCTTCGTTAATCTTGCCAAAGATCCCAGCAGAAGACGACCAGAAGGTATGGGTTCACCGACCCCAGAGTTCGAATTGCTCTTTTTTCTTTTTGGACTGGTTGATTGATTGCTGACTTCTTTATAGCTCACATACATTCACAACAACTGGCTGGTCCACTACATTACAACTCCTGCTTCCGACCTCGTCCCCGGCGGTGTGACTTTCCTTGCCATCACTCTGTCGACCGTTCCCCGTCGCGTACCTTTCGCATACCTTCTCGATGTCCAGAAAGAGTTCAACAAGACGTTCTCACTCGAGCAAGTTGGCGAGTGCGAGACTCCACTTGCATTGGCTTCATTTAACAACATGCTCGGCAGACTGATGGCCAAGGCAGACTCACCCGACGGAGATCGTGTAACCGCTGTCAGAAACGAAATCGAGGGTGTCAAGGACATCATGTCCCAGAACATTGAGCGTGTGATTGAGCGTGGTGAGCGTATCGAGAATCTTGTTGACAAGACCGACCACATGAACCAGACCGCATTTGCATTCAGAAAACGATCGACTGCACTGCGTCGAGAGATGTGGTGGAAAAATAGAAAGCTTGTGGTGCTTCTCATCATTGCTATAATTTTCCTTGTCTACGTTGTAATTGGTTTCGGCTGCGGCCTGCCAAGCTGGCAGAGATGCACTGGTGGTAACCAACAACAACAGAACAACAACAACCAACAGCAACAGGCCGGTCAAGGCAACTAAATTGTTTGCATCAGTACTCAGTTTTAGAAAAGTATTTATAGTTGCTGTTGATATCTCATAGATTAAGCACAACAATATGGATTAGGCGACAGTTAATTTTTTTGGCGATCGGTTATGTTTTATCGTTTTCCTTCACATAATTTTTTTTTCTACCTTTTTCTTTCGTACTTTAGTTACTGTGCATTTTTTGTCAGCTTTTGTTTACGTTACGTATATTGCGACGGGCATATGATCTTTTGCCAGATGCATTCGTGTTGTTGCATTCTATTCTTACTGGCTCTCTATTTGCTGTTCTCTTTCCGTCGGGTATGTCAAAGTGCAACCGCCTTTTTTTAACATATATTTCTATGGAGTTCATCTTGTTGCGATGTGGTTATTTCTTTTTTAGTATAGCCTCTTTGGTTGAGCAAAATATGTAATCTCGACATTGCTATTACTCGTAAAACGAATTTTTGAAGAATTTCGCGTGTTTAGTCCGCGACTCTTAAATCGCGTAAACAAAACTAAAGCCAGGCACGTCCGACATGAGGTGAAAAGATATCATATATCCTCAAACACTTTGCACTCATACCTATTTTGAATTCTAAGAATGAGAATATCTAGTGATTGGCTCCTAGCGCCAGAAGATATTTTGGAACCGCCACTGACATCGTGGTGGATGGAGTTTTCAAGCACCGTGAGAAACGACCTGCCATCAGACCAAGAGCGATTTAAATTTATAGTTTTGATATATATGGCAATAATGCTTTCTCTTACTTTCCCTTTTCTACAAACTATTTTTGAATTCATTTGGGACCTGAAGTTACCAAGTTGGGCAAGGAATAAGAACGTAGTGGGTGAAGAAGACTCTGGTAAGTATTTTTGTTTCGACAATCGGCGATGATATTAATGACAAGAACTTTCTGAAGAACTTACTATTGAATACCATGAAGTTGATAGCATTGGATGCAATGATTCGATTATTTCGAATAAATGGCTAGAGCTATTAAACCGGAGTTCGAGCGGCACAACCTCGTTCACAATCTCTGACGATGGATATTATCAGTCAGAAGATGTTATAGTCAAGCAGCTTATACGGTTGGTCAACAGATTGCCAAAGAAGGTTCAAATTCGAATCAAACGAGCTCTAATTGGGAAAATTTCTGACAGCTCGTTTGCGGAATCCAATACTGGTGATGAATCTTGTGAGGCTGATATTTCGTTCAATGTACCGCAAATTATGGGTACTAGTACTCCATTCAACAAGTCACTAGACTTGTCCAATAGCGTAGAGGGCACTTATTTTGATAATTTTACGAGAGCCAATGCTGAAGCGGTTGTTAAGTTACTTGATGAGAGGCTACAAACATTGCAGGAGTTGCTTGCTTATACGACTGCTAACATAGCAGCAGATATACGAGATATACCAACATACAAAGATTTTAATAGCAACACAGAATCTACGAAATATTCGATTATTGACAGCCTTTGTCGATCGGGCGGTACGAATAAAGAGGGAGCATGCATTGCTACAGGCAACAACCTCGACGATGAATCAGGATTGCTAGCACATTATGGTTCACAAGAAAAAGCGCATAGCCAAGCAGATAAAGGTGCTAGTTTAGATAATGACGATTCATTGGAACCAGAAGCGTTCGACTATAGTGACGAAGGCGATATTTCAAGTCATAATTTGGCGAGTTTGTCCGACAGTGCCGATCAATACAATGACGAAGCATTTGGAGATGCCGCGATGGACAAACAAAAAGCAAACGCATGTACTTTTAAAAATGGGAGATTTGTAGAAACTGACTGTGGTGAAGAGTCTTTGGGGATCAACGAGATCAAGGTAATTGACGACGACAGTGTTTCTTGGCTTGAAGAGATTAACAAGTTACCAATGCTACCTGCCGATGTAAAGCTTAATGTTCACCCATTCAAAAATCAGACGATTTGGACACCGGATACAGATTTGAGCCAAGTTACATCGCTTCCCACCACCAACGGCCCGGCATTGTTTTTTCTGGAACCACACTCAACAGCACCGTTAAACACTAACAACAAATGGAGCAGTCCTGGTGATCATACACGGGCAAAGTTGCGCGAACTTGAAGAAGAAGTGTCTGAACTTGAGCCTGGCATTATAGGCTATCGGCCTCACAAGGATGTCAGATAAGCTGGCCAGGCGAATATATACCTGCATACCAACATTTTTGCATGTCTGATTGGTGATATCGGTATTGATTCTAGGAAGAAACTACTTGTCTACACTCGTTTGTCTAGTTTTTTTTTTCGCTATATTTTAGGAGAAATGGAATTTTATACGCATACATCATCCATAGGAGTGTGACGGCAACCTGGGGACTTGTCCAAAAAAATTGTATGAATTAAGGAAGTTTTTCAGAATATTCTAAGAAATTGGCCCTCATTACCAGTTTTGTAGCGGAGATTTCTCGTTTGACAGTTGTATTGATTACTTTGCTAAATGATCTTACATTCATTGCCATATCCCCGGGCGGTAAAGCCGGTCGCGCCGGGACCAAAGGGGATCCATCAGTTCTTAGACACGTCCCCAGACAAGGCGTGATCTGAACATCGATCCAAAACTATCACTGCAACACACTAAAATTTAACGACGGCGGTGTTTCTTTCTATCAGACTCGGTAACCGATTGAAGACATGTCAGATACATCTGATGTCGATATCGATGCCGTCATTGAACAGTTGCTAGAAGTACGAGGGAGTCGACCTGGGATACACGTCAATTTAACCGAGAAGCAAATCCGAGCAGTATGCTCCAAAGCCAGAGAGATTTTGATCTCGCAGCCAATCTTGTTGGAGTTGGAAGCCCCGATTAAGGTGAGTTCTTTGAAATTCGTTATGGGTTTGTGTTGTCGGATGGGCTCATGCATGCTGCATCAATTTGATCTATACATAGAAACATTTTCTAACTTTTTAGATATGCGGTATATATTGCCAAATCTATGAGAGCATGCTTTGGAGAGATTATAACACGAATAGGTGATATACATGGCCAGTACTACGATTTACTGAGATTATTTGAATACGGCGGATTCCCACCAGAATCAAATTACCTGTTTTTAGGTGACTATGTCGACCGCGGGAAACAGTCAATGGAAACCATTTGTTTGTTACTTGCATATAAAATTAAGTATCCAGAGAACTTTTTTATTCTTCGTGGCAACCATGAAAGTGCTGCTGTGAATCGCATATACGGATTTTACGACGAGTGTAAGCATTTGAGCTATATATTTTTTTTTTGGTGAGTTGTGCACTAACACTTGGGTAATAGGTAAACGTCGATACAATGTCAAAACATGGAAACTGTTTACCGATTGCTTCAATTGTCTTCCTGTGGCTGCTATTATTGACGAGAAAATTTTTGCTATGCATGGAGGTTTGTCTCCCGATTTGACTGCAATGGACCAGATCCGGCGAGTGATGCGACCTACAGATGTATGTTATAACTTATTTGAACTTCTAACTTAGATAAAATACTAAATTAATAAGATTCCTGAATGTGGACTGTTGTGTGATTTACTTTGGTCAGATCCAGACAAGGATATTACAGGTTGGAGCGAGAATGATCGAGGGGTTTCATTTACATTTGGTCCAGACGTTGTAAGCAGGTTTTTACATCGTCACAACATGGACTTGATTTGTAGAGCACATCAAGTTGTCGAAGACGGATACGAATTCTTTGCAAAGCAACAACTAGTCACACTCTTTTCTGCCCCCAATTATTGCGGCGAATTTGATAATTCCGGTGCGATGATGTCAGTCGACGAGTCGTTATTATGTTCTTTCCAGATTTTGCGGCCTGCAGACAAAAAATCAAGGAATGGTAATAATGGAGTAGGTGGAAACAGGAACAAAATTATGTAAATCCCAGTTCAAATTTGTTCCACAACCGCTGGCGCGTCAGCAGTCGTACGATTTATGATGTTTTCTTATTTGTCTCGCAGTATTTGGATAGTTTTTTATTTTCGGTTTTAAAAGGAACAAATATAACAGGTATCGTATAAATACTTGACTACCTCTTGATATATAAAAGTTCATATGAACAGACGTAATCACATTAACAAATATTACCAGTTACTTAAGCCAGATGCTCTTCAGCAATAATAAACCTAACCCGAAGTGCGTTGGGAGTTACCCGGGGATTTTGTATTCCCAGCAAAATTTCGAGGCCGGCAGACGGGGAAAAAAACCACACATTAGTAGATCTCAAACAAGCTTATTCGGAGAGCAATACCATAAACACAAACACGATGGCAAAAGGGAAACCAGAGTTTAAAGAGGTACAAGATACGCCAGCTTCTGGTGTACTGTGGAAATTGCGCAAGAAGATCCGTGATGTGAAGAGATCACTGAACAACTACAATCGACAAGCACAGAATGGGCAGCTCAAGAACACGACTGCTGAAGCGATCAGAGAGCAGGAACGTGCGTTGAAAGCATTGAAATTTGAAATGAGACAGATCGAGCGTGCAAGTAAGGAAAAGAAACGCTCGGATAAGTACCACAAGGTGCGATTTTTTGAGCGGAGGAAAGCTGCTCGCAAAGTTCAACGAACTAGAAAGAGATTACGAAACGTGACGTCAGACAAAAATAGGGTAGTTGCTGAGCAGGAAGCTACTCAGGCTGAACTTGAACTTGCATACATTGGGCTTTTTCCAAGAGAATGGAAATACGTTTCATTGTATGTTGGAAACGCATTGAAGAAGATCACCAGCAATGCTGCGGTCGATGAGGAAGATGCGACCGACGTGAAACGGCGCGAGTGGTGGGAAGCAATTAAGCAGAAGCATGCGAATGGTGAAATTGATGTTGATGATCTTTTGTTCAACAATGGTACGGAGGAAAAGAAGGGCAAGCGAGGAGAAAACGCCAGAGCTGCAAAGAACGAGCAAAGCAAGCAGGACGAAGAATCTGACGAAGAAAGTGAAGAAGAGGATGAATTTTTTGAAAAAGAATAAGTGACTTAGCTCAATTAATGAAAAATAACTGAACTATTTTGTGGAATATGTGTATTAAGCTCTTGTTATTGAACCCCAAAGCCCTGTATTTTCGCAGACACGGGAACACGCGGAGTCCGAAGCCGCTTTTATCTGGTGAGCGATGACATCGCAATAAGTTGTAATATTTCATGAGCCAGACCTCAGACAAGACCGAATTTTTTTTATAAAAGTCATCAAATCCGGTTTTGAGGGCAATTGTCACTCACGCTTGTATTGGGATTCGGCTGTGGTGGTCTGTAACTGACGGATCGCATCGAGATTGTGTATATTGAAATCAGAAAGGACCAGGGGGAACTTGATCCACTTTTTCCAGATTGATTATGGACAACAAAGATGGTGACCTAATGAATGTTGGTGGAATTGTGAAGCTTCTACCTGTTGGTCTTAAGGAGGCTGCTCTTGATTCGCCTTCGTTTCGAACAACGGCGTGTCATACACATGAGCAGCTTGAGAACGTAGAGCGATGGGTTGAGTCGTATGTCAGATCTGTTCATAAGCTGAGCAGTGATGCTGACAGTACGTTGTATATTTTACAGTTTATTGCTAGTTGCTTCTAACTTTTTAAGCTATTCAGGAATCAATCAATAGTCTTCTCGGCCGATCTTGCCCAACGTTCATTACCGAGAATGTCATAGATCATGACTATACACTATCAGCAATGAAGTCTTACTCGGAGGGAATCCGGATATTTGGAGCAAACTTTATTAAATGTATCAAGGGAATGGAGAAAAATGTGGTTGAGCCTCTCGAGACTGTTCTACGCAAGGAAATGAGACACTACAAGGTTTGTGCAAGAACGCTTAGATCATCGGAGTATCACACTAACTAGTTTGAAAGGAGGTGAAACGGAATTTTGACAATGCACAAGCTAAATATGATAATCTCGTGGGTCGATGCGCGTCTCAAAGCAAGACTAAAGAAGCGTCGGCGCTTCGAGAAGATGCATTTCAACTATACGAAGCAAGAAAAATATATGTCAAAAGTTCGTTCGACTTATGTACTTCAACTGTAGGCTTGAGAAATGCTTTGGACAAGACCATCATTCATGCGTTTTCAGATCAATGGCTTTTGGTAGGTCATGTTTTCAATGAGCCGTCTAATCCCGCATTCAGCAATGTTGCAGAAGATTTGCAAAGAATACGCAGTTGGTGTGATTTAATGGAGCCATCAATGCGAATACTGTTTCAGGAACTTAACATTACTCGAAAAGATCTTGAAGCTATGGTGATTCAAGAAATTGCTCCCGCGCGAGATCTGGCTACCTATTCCCAGTGGACTGCTGCACCAGAAAATCGAATTACTTCAACAGGTGAGAACATTGACCAGCAGGAGCTTACCCACAATCATGCATCTGTTATTGATCCTGAAACAATGGATTCAGAACGTCATGGGTGGTTATTCCTTAGAACCTGGGCTGGTAAACCAGCGAGACAAGTATGGGTCCGCCGGTGGGTGTTTGTCAAAGACGGCTTGTTTGGTTGGCTAGTTCAGTCACCATCTAAAACATACGTGGAAGAAAGTGACAAGCTTGGTGTACTTTTATGCAATGTCAAACCAGCAATCAGTGAAGACCGCAGATTTTGTTTTGAAGTGACTACGAAGGATGCTTCATTGATGCTGCAAGCCGAAACCCAAGAGGCAATGGGTGAATGGTTGCAGGTGTTTGATGTTGCAAAGCGCAAAGCTTTGGAAGCGTCGAACTCGAGCTTAGGAGACAAAGCATTTTCTATAATTCCTTCGCTTCCAGAATTTGCAAACACAGTGCAAACTTCAGCCGACACCGAACTGACACACGAACGACACGAATCAGGAGGGTTTACTACTCGTACTTCACTTGATCTCAATCGGAACACTAATGCTGGTGCAGGTGGGAATGCAAGCAATTCTGGATCTGGACGGCGCATGACCACTGCTACACCTGCCTTACAAGCTCTTATTTCCGCTGGTCAGAGTCTTTCTGGGCAACACACGTCGCATAACTACATCAGTGGCCAGGATAAGCTATTTGCAGATATTATCACTCCGTCGACTACATTAGCGCCAACTACTATTGCCAATAACCCGATTGCTACGAGTATGACAAAGGCAGCAATTGTTGCTGGCGCTTCAATCACCCCTCCCAGCGTTCCTAATGGCTTGACAGCGAATATTTGGGGTAGTGTTAACTGGGTCGCACGTAGTTTGGCTGAGTCCGACCAATCTGAAGGTCAACAAGTTGCTCCGGTTGTTATTGTCGATCCGCCGGCGGAAGACGTCAAGGCAGTGTCGAAGGTCCAAGATTATAGCAGCCGATCTTATCCGCCGTACTTGCCATATGAACTTAAGGTTCAAGATGCGCAGTTACGTGCACTTGTGCCAGACATGGAACCTGATGAATATGTAGTGCTCGTATCTCGGATTGTCGCTAACGGAAACGCGTCACAAGAGTTTTCCGGTAGAGCCTATGCTACGCAGAAATGCTTTTTTGTGTATGCAAATAATGGTGGTATTGTTCTACTATTCAAACGATCATTAGGAAACATTGCTACTATTCGTGGACGTGGAACTCAAAAGTATGATGAGTTTTTCATTGAGTTCAAAGATGGTACCGATGTGAATTCTAAATCGTTTCTGGAATCAGGTCAATTGTTGCAAGCACGCATGCAGATTTTAGTTGATAACTTTAATAGTGCTGAACCACTTTCGTGCGAAATGCTTGTACAAAAGCTTAGAGAAGCCAAACCAGTTCATGATATTGTATGGGATGATAGCACAAATTTGGTAGGCGATGATCATGAAAATATTGTCAATGATTATGATGCACCTGTCGCTCTTGACAAGGGTTTGCTTACAGGTCGCCAGCAGCAAGCGTTGATTGTACAGGCTCGTAATAAGGTTAAGTTACCAGATCGACCGATTACTGTTGATCTAAGTGGCCAGATGCAACGCCTGGCAATGACTCAAAAGTACGATGTTAGTGCTAAAGCGGTTTTCCATGCATTATTTGGAGACAAATCATTGGCATTCCACAGACTTTATAGTGGATGTGGAGCTACAAATTATCATCAATCTGCTTGGGTGCATTTGAACGGACGATATGTTGAAAGAGAGTTTACGTTTGATGCTGCGTCACATCCTTTCCCTGGAGTCAGTTTTAAACGAAGCATGCATGTTGTTCAAAGAGTTGAAAAGATTGAGGACTATTTGACATACATTGTGTCTGAAAAACGAACGCCATGGAACTTACCATTTCCAAGCATGTATAATCAGGTTACTAAGTATGTGATTACATTTTCGTCGAAATCGTCGTGTATGCTTTCAATTTGGACATGTCTTGAGTGGCCGATCAATAGCCCGGGGATAAGATATGCAATTCAGAATGCTGCATTAAATGATTTGGAAAGTTGTGCACGAGTATTAGCAATCTACGTAGCTGGATACGTTCGCAAGCTTGGAAATCGCGGTCGTACGAGCAAGGCTATCCAACTTTATGGTCAGGTTGGTAAGCTGACTTCATCGAATTCAGATAAGATTACAGCATTGGAAGCGGAAGGTATAAAGGAAAATAGGAAATGGAGCGGGATGGAGCGAATACTTTTATTGTTTTCAAGACGGTCGTATCTGGCGTTGACGTTTGGATTGATTGTTCATGGGTTGATGAGCTCGATTAAAGCGGTGATATTGTTTGCGATGAGAATGGCCAAGAGCGTGGTGACTTTTGTGAATACGTACTGGTTACTGACAGTTGTGGCAACTGTGTCATTATTCGCAAACATATTTCTTGGATCGAGATCGACGGTCAATTATTGGACTGAACGACGCGTGGATTCGGTGTTTAAGCAAGTAGGCGTACAGCCAAATGGGATTTTAGCTAAAGCTATTTATCTTAAAGATTTGAATGATTATGTGACCAATGGGACCGAAGTTGCTGTCAACCCTAGTGGAAAATGGTAAGACTATAGCATTGATTGTGAAATGATATGGGCTAATGAAGTAGTTACGAGAGATTTAAAATGCTCACAGAGATAATGTCACCAGAGTCACCGTTCGAGTACACTGAACACCATTTGGGTTTGGCATCGATGAGTATCGAGGAAGCAAAAAGATTATGGGCAGCCAGACAAAAAGCCGGTATTGAAAGGCATCGACATGTTGTTGCGATCCGGACAATCACTCATATCGAGACTGAACTCATTCGAGCAATGTGGGAGAACTGGGTTCGATCTGAACATTTGAGGTGCGGTATGGATAAGCAACCACAAGATACAGAGCAAGTTAGTAATGGTGATATGGTTAATACTAAAGATTACCATGTGGCGGGAATTGGTGGATTGGATGATGCTGAATACTGCGGAAGTTGTGAGTATGAGTATCGGGTTGCGGAACTATAGATTATTTAACCAAATTGTGTCATATTATGGTATAATAAAAACAAAAAATCTATTTTGTTATTTAACAAAAAAAAAAAAAAAAAGTTACGGTGATACACCGTTGCTTGCACAACAATCTCGGAAACTCCCGTCGGGAGGCGGAGATCGGGGATCTACATGCGGTACCAACGACGGAGATCAGAAAAAAAAAAAAAAGGGGGGAAAGAAAAGGCGCGCTGATGGAGCTCAATAGTGTCACTTGAGAAAACATTATTTTGCTCCGAGGGGAGGGATAATAGGGATGATTGTTTTAGCGAGTTATTACTGCAATAAAAGAATGGTTTATTGTATCAAGGTGATGATTATCGCCCATGTTGTTGAGGAAATCTTTTTTTTTAACCCAAGCAAATGAAATGTTAAATTAACTAATTTAGTGCTAAAAGTAGAATAGTCAATCAATTTTTATTAGTTCTATTTTGTTATGGTTGCAGATCATATGGAAAACTCAAGCCTACATAATACTCTTGGTGGACGCGTGGATGATGGGGGGGATGCTTTGATGCCGTACAATCGCGTGGTCCAAAAAGAATAATAATAATTTAAATATTCTTATTAATATACTATGCCAAATTCAATTTATAAAATGCTTCCTATGTAAGACTTCAAATTATTATTGTTGGGAGGGAAAGGAAAGGGAGAGGACTTGTCAAATCAATATAACCCCTACGCCACCGAAAGAAAGAAACGACGATAATGAACAGAAAAAGAACAACTTAATAATGAATTTAAAACTATCGAGATGAGATGAGAGTGGTACGAGTACCGGGCGCGCCAATGTTGTGGGTAAAGGGAATTTGTGTTTCGGTCAATAGAATAATAGCGTGATATTTTGTTGATCATAAATTAATTAACGCAGTTATGTATATAGTTATATTCTCGAAGTTGTTGATGATCGCGTGTTACAGTCGATATTATACATAGATCGTAACTAGGCAGCTCAACCGTAACTCGATGACGTAACCGGCGGGAGGTAAACTACATAATTATAGCCAACTGCAGAACAGGGCTGTTGCTGGCAGCAGCCAACCACCGCCGCGTTGGTCAGTGCTTAGGTAAATCGCACACCCAAAAACAGAGTTCCAGGGGCCGTCGGCAGATACATAGTGTACGTAGTTACAGATGTGTATGGCAGATGGGCATCGCCATCGTCTGGTCTCGGCAGCGACCTGGTCTGTCTCGGAACAAAGCGAAGTCTACGCGAGAGCCAGTGTGTGCCCGGTGGTCTACAACCCAACGACAGCAGACTCTGATAAGCATAACACAGTCGGTACAATGGGCATTGACGATCGTGGAGCACGGCTCTATCGTGCGGCCTGACGACACGGACGATAGCTATATCCCATCGTTGTTGTGAGTGCCGTGCTTCCACGTTATTTCCCGAGCCATGCATGTATTTATGGCTTGAATGTTACATACAGTAAGGCAAGAAGGCCATTGCAACTCAGCACACTAAATATACAGTATATCTTGGGGGGTGGCGGCTGGCGCCGGCTATTAGTGTTGCCGTATCTGGCCATGAGAGAGAGACAAATCGAAAACAACTATGTAAGATGTATGTAGATGTCCGTCCCCCAGTCTTCCTCCGTTTGGATATTGGTGGCGGTTGGTCGCCGGATTAAGTCGTGTTGAGCAACCTTGTGAGACCTCTTGGTGAGCCCGGACTGACTTGGGAAGAGAGAGCTTCTTCTTCCTTGCGCCCCATCCCGGGTAGACGAACAATCCAAATTTAACCGTTGGTACTATCCCCAAGTGCTTTGATATATTTTTATTTGAATCAGTATTGTTTGTTAACCCCGGCTAGCTGAACGCATTTGGAATTTGCGTCAATTGGTGAGATGTCGCTACTTTACCCAAACTTCCAACGCGGGCCCTGCCAACTTTAGCTGTCAATGCTTTCTGTGCCACGTTGCCCGCATGGCTACTGGCTAAATTATTAAAAAACAAAATCTCTAGTTCTATTTTGGCCTAAACTTGCGCTTTTCCAAAAGCTTTCCCTGTGTGCAAAAAAAAAAAATTATCAGATCATTATGCCTTGTGGGAAATGTCGCCCGGTCAGTTCCCCCCCCGGATGGGGCGTAACCGAACGACATATTTAATTATACTTCTGATTTCTCTTGTGAAGATGCCGTACCATGTTCCTATCTAAATAAAATATATGCACCATAAGGGAAAGGAGTGGGGACAACCTTTAGGCTAGCTTAAAACGAATATTGTCATTGATGCCTTGTCTTAGGGGACCCGAGATCGGGGCGGTATATGACCAGACGAGGATCCCAGTTCTTACACCGAATTTGTTTTGAATCTGATTTGTAGAGTTTTATATAAAACATAAATTTCTTTCAATCGCACTTTTTACTATACTTTCGTTTTTTTCTGTGCTTTTTCTTTTGTTTTTTTTGCGATATACCGGTAAATTTGTGTTTGCAATTGACGTTCACAACCGCATATTTCATGGATCGTCAAACGTTTCATCAAACCAGATTCGAACATCATGTTGAAAGTTTCAACAACATTGTTGCTGAGCCATTTGAAAATCATGAGCCGTCATTGGGTCAATTACTTACCGAATACGATTTAATGGTAGCTAATTCGTTTATGGCTAAGGAGTCCGCCAATGCTTACTATCAATCGTTATTGCATTGTCATGAAGCTTTAACAAGCCAGACTTTAGACCCAGGCTGTCTACATCAGCAAAATGATTTTAATTTCGCATCCTCATCATCATCATCATCATCATCGTTGTCGTCATCGTCGGCAGTCGAACCTAGTTTGAATTCGCTGAATCCCAGGTTGACATTAATCGCACCGGTCGACGAATCAACCGACTACTTTCATCATTCATCCCGACCATTTTTTGGTAGCACGGTTAAAAATACTGAGGTATCTGCTGATTATCACAAAGCTGAGACAATGTATTCGTTTGCTGAGATTGAACAAGCGGTATTGGCTCAACATGGATCCACTGGCGGTGACAACAACAATGTGCGTGTTGACAACCATATCTTAACCACTACTCCGCAGTGTTTAAGTACGAATTCTTCTTTTTTTGAAGAATCACCATTAGCAACACATTTGTCTGATAGCGACGAACATACGACCGCTAGTTCTCCACTATTAGCAACCACGAGTCCGTCAGTATCACGACGAACCAGTAACGATAGTCTTACATCGGTTCAATCATCGACTTATTCTAATAATCATTCAACCCAACTTCCACCTGACATTGGCACAACCGATATTTTATTAACTCTTCCAGAGAGTTATCCGGTCAAGTTTGTTCCGATCGATCGATCAAGATTAACACTTGCGCCATCACAATCCGATGATCTTCACAGTCTTGCAAAACGTCAAAAGCCTAAATTTGAAGATGATGATTATTCACCTGCATTTATTTGTAGAATCAATGGAATCAAAAAGGGTTATTGCTCATTATGTGATACTCCGGGTTGGTATGAACTTCGAAATTCTGGATATTTATATCATCGTCGATCGATTCATGGATTAGATCCAAATACTGGTAAATTAATCCCACCTCCAGATTTATACAGAAGTCATCCTCAATTACCTGGTGAATATCAAGGATGGTGTCAAAAATGTCAAATCTGGGTTGATCTTAGAAGTCGACGAAGTAGATGTGCTACAAATAAGTGGTATAAACATGTTGGTGAAAAACATTCAGTTAATTCCATCAAACGAAATGATTCTAGTCACCACAATACTACTACATCAACAAAGCGATCATTTAAGAAATTGCATGCAAAATCATCAACCGAATCAGCAATTGCAAGACAGACTTTTAAATAATATAAACCAATTTGTTTAAAATGTGTGGGAACTTGGGCAAGTGATATATATATGTATATGATTATTACTCGGCTTCTTTGATAAGATAAGGTTAAAAAAAAAAGGGGTTGGGTTTTTTTGAATTGGGTTATTGTATAATATTATGGAGTTTACTGGGAGGATTCTTTTGGAGTTTTTTTTGGAGTTTTGTGAACGTTGTATAATTGTGTAAGTGGGTGGGTGGGTGAATGAGGAAAATAGGAATCCGCTATAGTTCGTCAGCTGTATTTACATACAAATCAATTACCGGTCCAATCATCAAGATTCAAAGCACCAAAAAAAATTTCGCACTCACAAAACCGCGAATTTAATATTTCCGCTCAACCGTTTAGATATTTTTCTTTACCCGCAACAAAAGAAAATTCTACCCTTGTTTCCAATAACTAACAAACGGTTGAGGTCGTGTGTCTTAGTTTACCTATGTGTATCGAGTACCCCTGCGACATACCCAGATACAGTATGATATATATATATTTTAAAGTTAACGTTTTAGGTAAATAAAAAAACAAGTACTAATCTAAATGGAAATGATTAACCATAATCTCAATTTGATATCACCGCTAATTAGTCTCATTTTTTACAAAATCGGCATCAACCCCCCCCTAAATCAGGCTTTCATATTACGTATAACTCAAAAGCAATCTCTGCATATCATCGTATTTCCTCAGATTGCATAAATATTATTCATAAACCACTTTCCCCGGGAAGAGTTATAATCGCCCCATCTAGTCACTTCTGTGGATGCAAGGTTTGTGTGGTTTACAACAACTCGATCAAAAGAATAATGATTTATTTTTGTATACTTTAATTCTAAACTAATAGAACACAATCTAATTCTAAAAAAAAAAACCTTGATAATGCAGGTATCACAAAACACTTTAAACTTAGGCTTCATTAAGCCTATTTGAACTTGACGACCGTGGAGTACTAGGATTACTGTCTCGTAAGACTGAATATCCACTCGACGTCATAGAACCAGATGGTGAGTTTGTCGTCAAGTTATCTAAACTAGTTGGTCCTGCTTCACGAATATGTGTGTTTGTGGTATGACCAAGTTCTGAAATCTCTTCAACCGTAGCACTAAATCTTACTGAATCACGATCACGACTATTATCTCGCGTTGGACTACCAATCAAACTTATAGCAGAAATTGGAGTTGGAAAGTGCTGTGTATCGGTAGATTCAGCTTGTTGATTCCAAGGAGAACTATTTTGATCTTTGACAGTCTCTGGGTTACATTCTTCTTGAATTTGTAACTTTGACGCAGATTCAAGACGACGCTGTAATGATAGCGGTGGCAATGGAGGTAAGATGCACTTATGGGTATTTCGACGAAATTTCTGTATAAGTTTGGTAAATACTCCGGTATTCGACTGATCAGGATTTTCAAGGGGAATAATCGGTGATATCCGGGTATTCTTTCGTAAAATACTTGCCAAAAATCCTAATGTAAACGTTTTTGGCGTCTTGATTGTAAAATTCTTTGGCTTGTTATTGTCTTCGGGTTTATCAATAACGCGCTCTACTTGTTCATGTTTGCAACAAGCCATAGCTCCCGGTGATGCAACCGGGATTCCAATGTATTCACTACCAAAGTTCTGCTCAAGTATATCCAGCATTGTAGGACAAGGCAATGGGATCGTAGTACCGGTCGCGTGCAAACTGTCGGTTTCGCTCTTACTAACCGAGCTCCGAATCGACAACATACGCTTCAACCCACCGCCGCCACCACCACCACCACCGTCTTTATTACGTTGTGCATGTTTTTCTTTTTGTTCTAGTTCTGCCACAGAGCAACTTAGGATTCTATTAAGTTTCTCAATCGCGGTTTGGGTGTCGTCGCTTGCATCCGAATGCTGGGAATCAATATTCTCTTTTTGATTGATTGCTCGGGTTTGTGAGTTTTCGGACTTGATCGATTGTACACTCGCATCACCACTATTCTCATTCGTAAGATTTTTGGTCAACTCATCAAACACATTCTTCTCAAGCGAACTACTAAGCATACGAATTACCGGAAGCTTAGGCGCTTCAACCTTCGAAAGTTTACTGTACCTATCGGCCGTACGTTTCGTAGATCGTCTCCAGGTAGATTTCATCACTTGGATTCCCTCCTTAGCTTGCTCCTGTGCAGACTTATGGGCATCCTGTGCTGCTTGAGTAAGTTCAAGTACCAATCCAGCCGTCGACCCAAATCTGTCGTCTATTTGTTCTGCAGGCGACTTGATAGGCGTTGTTGTTGATGGACTAACTGGCGATGATGAACATGAATAAACCGTATTACCACGAGGAGTAGGGATCCTTGCTCGCTGGACTTGTGAATGAAAATATGAGATCTTTTTTGCTTGAGTTTCTGAAGACCTAGTCCTAGAGATTTGACCACCAGGATTAGCAGTCGTATTTGACAATGAATATGACGAACTCGAATTTGATCCAGATTGTAACCTCGGTGATTGAGGTAATCCTGGTTCGAATTGCTGAGTAGGCAATTCCGCCGACCGTGCATTCTTGCCTCGTTTCAAAATTCCCATGACTACATTCAGCTAACCACTTAAAAATTCCCCAAGAAGCAATCGCAAAAACATACAAATAGTATATCGCTATAATTGATAGCGCGGCCAATGTTTTCTCATTCAGTCCCCTCTGGGGCCTTGTGCGTGTGCCTGAAGATCGCTCTGGGGAAAATAACCCCCACCCCTCCCTTTCCAGGCGGATTCAGGATCCTTAGCCGGGTAAATTGACAAAGCTTAGGTTAGGGTATTCAAGCAAAGGGCTCAAAAAAAAAAATCTTGAAATTCAATCTTTAAAAGTCCGGACAGTGGGCTTAACAACAACGGTACTATCAAGGGGATTTCAAGATGGGTTAGTTTGAGCATGTATTTGGTATGATATGTTGAACTGATGATGTAGTTCAGTCGAGTTCGTCGAGCTTATTAGTAACCTGGCACGAAGTACGGGTTCCGCTTATTATCTGCGGCGTGTTTGCTTATGTGTACTGGCGATATTGTTTTTATCAACCTAGAGCGACTGTACCTGCTCGAGGAGGAAACAGAAACTCAACTGATAACAGACGACCGGCTAGTGAAGATGAAGATAGTGAGGACGACAAGGATCCAGTGAATGGCGATAATGAGATTGATATATCAAAAGTGCAGTTCAATGTTTCGTCTAAAACGCTGGCGAGTGATATCACACAAACACCAAATGGCTCTTCTGGAAAGAAAGTGAGACAAGCTAAAGTGTTTACACGACGTACAGTCAGCTCACGACATACAACGTCATTGAGTTCAAGCAACATTCATATTTTTTATTCGACATTGACAGGCACGACCGAAAGATTTGCTCAGCATCTTGAATCAGAACTTACCAAGAATCCAGACTTAAACGGTCGCGAGGTGACGTCGTTGAATATTGACTATGTGGATGATGTTGATTCGTATTTTATCACTCCAGCTAAATCTCTTGATAACGATATTTACTTGTTTGTGATTCCAAGTTATGCATCAGAATCACCGTTGGACTACTTTATTGAGACATTGAAGGACACGGTTTCGGATTTTAGGATTGATAAGCGACCGTTAAGTAAATTACGAGGATATGCTGTGTTTGGGTTAGGTGATCGTCAAGGATGGGAGGATGCGTTTTGTTATCAAGCTACATTGATTGACAAATACATGGGTAAATTAGGTGCACCAAGAGCATTCCCAGTTGGAAATGGTGATGTGAAGATTGATGCCCGAAAGGAATTTGAAGATTGGACTGAACATTTGATGCGGATTCTTACTGACCCTGACAGCGTGGGAGATATCGTACCGGATTCAGATGATGAAGAAGCTGTGGATGAGGCTGAAGATGAAGACGAAGAAGGAATTGTGAGTAATAAAGTTTCTGGAAAAGATGTGGTCGATGTAGAAGATATGGGTGTGATAATCGGAAACTCCAAACCAACTGTGAATACAAAAAAGGAAATGGTTGGTAAAGATTCACCTACCTATGCTGCATTAACCAAACAAGGGTATACAATTGTTGGTAGTCATTCTGGGGTTAAAATTTGTCGATGGACAAAATCTGCGCTTCGGGGACGAGGATCTTGTTACAAGTTTGCGTTTTATGGTATCAAATCTCATTTATGTATGGAAACAACCCCTTCACTTTCTTGTTCCAATAAATGCGTATTTTGTTGGCGTCATGGTACAAATCCGGTAGGCACAACTTGGAGATGGCAGGTCGATCAACCGGAAGATATTCTTAAAGGTGCAATGGAAGGACATTATAAGAAAATTAAACAAATGAGAGGTGTTCCAGGCGTACAAGCAGCACGGTTTGCAGAAGCATTTACGATTCGTCATTGTGCATTGAGTTTAGTCGGTGAACCTATTTTTTATCCATACATTAACGAGTTTGTTGGTTTGTTGCATCAACGGCATATATCTTCATTCTTGGTTTGCAATGCTCAGCATCCCGATCAATTACGAACGCTCAGCCAAGTTACACAACTTTATGTATCGATCGATGCCAGTGATAAAGAATCACTTCGTAAGATCGATCGACCACTCCACCGAGATTTTTGGGAACGATTCAACTCTTGTCTGGATATTTTACGACAAAAGACCACCCAGCGAACTGTATTTAGATTGACGTTGGTCAAGGGCTTCAATGCGTCCGAAGTCGAAGGATACGCTAGATTGGTTGACCAAGCACGACCGTGTTTTCTTGAGGTTAAGGGCGTGACTTACTGCGGAAGCTCGTCTGCTCCAACCGGACCCAACGCAGGGTTCAAGGGACCGACCAAGGACACACTTACAATGTCCAATGTCCCGTTTTACGACGAAGTTAAAACGTTTGTGGAAGCACTCAATCAAGAACTACGCAAGCTCGGTCTGGATTACGATATCGCAGCCGAGCACGCTCATTCATGCTGTATCCTGATCGCCCATAATCGATTCAAGATCGACGGCGAATGGCACACACATATTGACTATGACCGGTTTTTTGAGTTGTTGGAACAAGGAAATAAGTTTGGACCGATGGATTACATCTCAAAGACACCAGACTGGGCAGTGTATGGCTCGGCACAGGCAGGGTTTAATCCGGCTGATGAACGCGTGCATCGCAAGGCCAAACGATAAATTGATTCAGGTTTGGAGTTTTTAGTTGTTTTTCATGTAGATATCATATATCTTAACTTAATCGCTCGTTTTGTACTATTTGTCAATATTTTGTAGATTCTTTTTTATGCTGGCAACGATCAGTGGATCATCGAGTTGTTTTTAAGTAGTCGCGATGTGGTGATTTAATAGTGTGTCGTGTGTGGGTTAACCCCACGTCGTTATTTGTGTATATTTTCCGGTCGTCGTTCGGCTATTGAATTAATTTATCGATGACGTCGTCGGCGCGCCTGGTGTGTGCGGCTGCTATCTGATGGCGGCGCCTCCGCAGTCGGTGTTGCATTGGTAGTTAATACTAATAATATTTAATAATCTCGCTCGTGCCTGGCGGGACGTGATGTGGATGGGTAAAGTTCAATAGAGTGGGAAAAAAAAATTTCACTTATAGACGGTACTGAGGTAGTGTGGTTACAGATATAATCTATTGCCAATTTTTAAACAATGGTTGCACAAATGTAAGTTACACTTTTGGTCGAGAAGTTGGAATAATAACCCCCCCGCGCTAAAATGAACAGTCTGGTCCGGCTCGGAAAGCGCCGACCGCAACAAGAAGTCGTGAATAAGTACCTGCATCCACAAGCGACTACTAAGATTTTACCAAACCAATATCTTTTTTGTAACTTTTCAATTTCTGAGATTGTGATTGAAGACAACGACGACGACGAGATTTTTTCTAACGTCGAGGTCGAACTTAGAGATGCATCGTCGTTTAATAATGATCAGACTGAGATTGAATTAATTCAACCTTGTGAGATGGTTAGTGCTCGGTTATCATCTACCAGATCATAGTTTGACTCGATAAATTTAATTTCGACTTCTTTCTAGCAACAGCAGAGATTTAAAATCATAATGTATAATAGATCCTGAGTTATAGGGGAATTAATGTCCAACCCCCCTCCGCCCCCCGGGAAACCATCATAACCGCGGGAAAAGATGAAACTTGTAACTTGGAGTTAATAATTTTGTGGGTAATGCGTGGTTCTTAGTGCAGAGACGCATCAACTTAGTGTAAAATAATTTTATTTCCTAATGGAGCTTCCTATTTTTGGTCTTGGTAATGTGACCTATCTAAACGCAATCAAAAGGAATACTTCATATGCTTTCAGTTTGCAATTGTAAATAATAGAACCGGTTTTCCCTTAAAAGAAAATTAGTTAATTGTGTTATTACAGTACAAAAGTCAAGTATTTCAAGAACAACCATTCCCACAAACCCCTCCGAAAGTTACGAATGACAATAATAACTAATCCCACTGACCCAGTATACCAATAAAAATTCCCGATAATTAAGTATTAACACCAGAAAAAAAAAACATAACAATACACAACAAAAAAAAAAAGTCTAGCAGTGCACAATACAGTTTGTTCTCACGGGTAATGGATAAATATTACAAAGACAAATTCACACCATTGAGAAGAGGAAGTTTGTGGTATAAAAAACAACCCCCCAAAAATAAGCAAAAATAGTAATACAGTATGGATAAAGCAAAAGAAGCAAAAAAAAAAAAAAAAGAAAACCACGCGAAAGGCAAAGCGGCTAATCGCCGAGTTCAAGATCACCTACGACTTCATCGTCAGAGTAATCCATCATGTCATCCGACGGCTCTCCAGAGCTTTCCTCACGACGATGACTCAACAGCGGACTCGAATGACGCCGGATACCCTTTATAAACAAATACGCAACCCGCTTGCGCTTCTTGTTAAAAAAGAACCACATCATTGACCATATTGTCCCTGGCTCGTCAGTCAAAAACGACGGCGGCGGCGTGTGACTATAGATCACACAATCTTTCAAGTCGATGTGCGAGTCAATAATTCCCCATAACCGAGGTGGAACTGGCATCCCGACCGCAAATAATGTGTTGTTGAATGCATTGATAACCTGATTAGCTCCCCGTTCTCGCTTGAAATCAACTGGCCGCAGAGTCGAGAAATCATGGTCCGGATGACTGGCGTTCAACACTGCTATCAAATACGCAAACGTCCTCCGCGAGGAAACAAGGTCAAGCGGTCCAAACGGCGACGACCCGAGTGAAGTCGACGCGTTGTAAGGCCCACTTCCAGCCGACGTCGCCACCGAACTGGTGTCGCCCGGCCGAGCCATCGTCATGCTCCCGGGACGCACATCTGGCGGCGAGTACGACGGCGGTGATAGCGAAGACGACAACAGCAGATTATCCTGATACATCGTGTGTAGCTGCTTGTCGATCGACTTGTACAGCTTCTTATCTCCGCCGGCGGCCTTGGTCGTGTACAGGTCGCATCCTCCGATAACCCTGCAATCCGGGGTGTCAAACTCGAGCGCCGAGTTAATGGCCTCGAGGTCTTGAATTTCGACAAACTAGAATATCCTGTCAGCAAAACCATGTGTCTATCAAAGCCATAAAGGTCCCGCCGTCGTGAGAAAGTGGATCCGAACAAGCGGGAGACCGGACGGGTTCCTGGATCCCAAATACCTTCATTGTTCACAGTCTTCCCCAGAAGATTCTGATTGAAGCAGACTGTCGACGGTGGTACTGGTGGTGGTGATGATGGCCAGCAGCAAACAACAGCAGCCTGGCTAACTAACTGGCTGGCTAACTGGCTGGGGCTCCCCCGAAGCAGCGGTTCTGGGTCTGTGGACGAGCGGCGCATTCATCATCGTCTTGTCTGCCGCGATGAGCTGCTCAAACCCCACCCTCTCCCCCCCCCAAGCCAAGCCCTGCGGCCCTGGAAATCAATGGCATCCGCAGCCAAGCCATGGCCTTTTTTGGATCCAACACTCTCGGTCGGTGGAAGCGTCCGGAGCTCAGCAGCAGACTGCCTTTCAACACATCAGTTGTCACAGTTGTCGCTGGCCCCCCGGCACAGAGCAAGCATTCTGAGTCTGGTGCGGCCTGGTGGCATCGTCGTTCCCGCAATGGCTGGCGACGCGTATGCAAACGTGCAAAAGGGCGGCCTGAAGCTCAAAGGCGTGTCCAAGGTTGACAAGAAGCACAAGAAAAAGAGGACAGCGACGACGAAGACAGGAACCGAAACGGCAGATTCTGCAAAAGAGCTGAATCAAACCAGTGATAATAGTCTTGGAAATGTGGTCATCGTGACTGAAGAAGTGAAAAAGACAGAAGCAGAGTTGAAATTCGACGAGATTCAGCGAAAAAGGGTGGGTGGCCACGTTGTTGTTGTTGTTGTTGTTGTTGTTGGTGGTGGTGGTGCCGCTCAGGGCAGTTCGTTAACGATCTAGTTGGAAAAAGAGCTTGCGAAGAAAGCAACAAAGTCACACAAGCAAGAGCTACAGGAGTATAATCAGTATTTGAGCAGCCTCAGTGAACACCATGATATGCCCAAGGTAAGCCCGGTTGGTACAAGTGTGGGGATATTGCTAGAAGCTAATCGTTTAGATTGGACCTGGATAGTAGTATTATTCTTGTTAACACAATACACATTATCAATTCTTGTAAAGTGCAATAGTTGAACTGAATTTAGCATATTAATCTTAATATGTAAAACGCTGATGGTGTTTGATCGGGTCAATTATTTAGGTGCCCCTCTCGAAATCGAATTTTGCTATTTTTGAGCATACTTTTCAATCTTCATTGCCAGCCCCTCTTTTTTTTTTTTTGCAGTTTTGAATCTCCCGGGCGCACTTTTTTTTCAATATTACATTGAATTTTAAGATTCCAGTTGTAACGTTTAGACAACATCGACACGTAAAACTAGTTGCGGTCAGATCATCTTTGAGTAAGTTTGTAACCCCTGAGCAGACGATAACCCCTTAAAATCGAACGGGGTTGCGGACTTCATCAGCCATATAACCACTACAGTTCTCTAAATCTGTTATGTAGACGGCTTTTGTTGTGAAGTGGATTCATTTTAATTCACATAATCTCTATATTGAGAAGCATTTGCCGCGGTCGCCATGCGACTCAGATTGCTCTGGCTCGCTGCTGCAGTGGGAACATCAAGTCTGGCGGCTGCCGAAACGGTCTGTAACACGGCATGTTTGGCTCTACTTGCTTCATTATCAATCAAGAACAACGATTTGGCAAATAACAAATGTTGCTCTGATATAATGTCAACAAAGGTGTACAATTTGTGTGTTCAACGATGCGCTACAGACGAGCATGCGACAAATCAGAATATCATAAATAGCAGTTGCGAAAGTTTGTCAATTTCTTCAAATCTTGAGCATATCTGCTCATCTAGCTCACCAATTACGGTCTCAGATTTACTTGCAAGCTATGGAATTGATTTGGTGCGATTTGAAACGCTGGTTGAAGTGTATTATGCTCAACAAATTGCGGTAGATAGCAGCCGCAAAACTAACCAATTATTTGCGTATGTCTGCAATTTTACTCGGAAAATTTTTGTAGTTCACTAAATTATTTTTTAGATCACTTTTAGTCGTTTATTGGGCTTTAATCATAATTATTTCCGGTTTGAAACGCTTTTTGAGCAAAAAGGTAATTGACGAATCTGCCACACGTGGTCGTATATCAAGGCTGATCCACCGTCATATTACTCTTCCGACTCTGTTGGGTGATCGACGGCATGCAGAACCAGTTCTATTGTGCAATATTCCGATAATATCAACCCCATTACTTTGGCAATTTTTAGTCATCTTTGGATTTATCACCCTCAACCTTATATTTTTGGTAGCTGAGTTCAATGTGTCAGAACAAGCTTCTATAGTATCGGATATCCGATTACAAAGTTTAAAGTTCCTTGCAAGTCGTTCGGGATGCATGGCTGTTGCGCTGACGGTTGTGTTGTTTCAATTTGCTGGACGGAATACTCTATTGGTGCGATTCACCGGATGGTCAAGCGATACGTTTAAGTTGTTCCACAGATGGATTGCAAGGATACTAGTATTGGACTCAATTGTCCATAGTGTTGCCATATGTGTGTATTTTATGATACACAGCGGCAATTCTCTTGTTAAAGCTAGGATTGCTACCAAAGCAAATCTACTTGGCTTGATCGCAACTGTTGTCTCTTGTATTCTCTTGGTTCAAGCTTGTCACGTATTTCAGCGTCGTTGGTACGAGTCGTTCATTATCACGCATATGGTTTTGTCGATGCTATTCTTGATATTTCTGTATTTTCATATTGCTAGCTATTCGTTTGTCACAGTTTTATTCGTATCAATTGGGCTGTACGTGTTGGATAGGATCCGTCGAACAATGAGAATGATTTACAGTAGCTATGGAATCCGTGCTACCGTCAAAGCTATGAACGGTGCTGTTCAAATCAAAATCGGATCACTGCCGTCAAATGTGTATGGACCAGGTCAGCACTTATACCTGTATTTGCCTAATCTTGGGTTCTGGCAATCACATCCGTTCAGTATAATGAACAATATCGATGGTGAGTGTAAGCTTATTGTAAAGCAACGCAAGGGTATGACATTGCGACTTTATAGGTTTGCGAGTGTCAACATCGACGCAGCACCGATTAAAGTGCTAATTGATGGACCATATGGTGAACGACGACAGTTGACTGGATACGATGCGGTACTGCTTATTGCTGGAGGAGTAGGTATCACAGCTGTGATTTATTATGCACTCACGCTTAAGCAAAAAGTAGAACTAGTGTGGATTATTACTGATTTGTCGATTTTGCAATGGGTTAAACCAGAACTAGACATTTTAACTAAACATTCAAATGTTGAAATCCGAATATTTGTGACACAAAATGATATGAAGATAGCATCATACGATGAAGATGAAACCTATAACAATGATGAAGATAATTGGGATAATCGTACTATTTTTGAAATGAATCTGGATGAAAAGTTAGCCTATACCATCGATCGAGAACTTAACCCTGAGATTCAATTTTTATACTGGCGTCCTAATGTGGTTGATCTGATTGAACGATTTGCTGGTGAACTTACGTTGACGATGGTTGTTGTATCGTGTGGTCCAGCAAGGATGGTTGACGAATGTAGGTCAGCAGTTATATCTTGTCTGGATATGGAACCGGAACGAAGGATTGATTATATTGAGAATTGGTATGCATAATTTGTGTAACAACAGGAACTGTCTTTTGTCAAAAAAAAAAAAAAGAGTAATTAATTTGTAGGGTAGGTAATAATAATAATTCTGGATCATAAAAGTAACAAAAAATCATTCAAAAATCTTAATTCCGATTCACCTAAAAGTACAATACGATCATTCCAATGATCATATATCCCACCCAACTTAATGAACTATAATAAATGCATAACTATATAGTTAAAATTCATCTCATCCTCCAAGTCTCCAAATCCTAAGCTCTTCCGGTGTTTGTTCTGCAAGCTCAGGAAGAACTTTCACAATCACAATGTCAAACAAGTAATATAACAAGTGCTTATTAGCAAACTTATTTTCAAATGGTGATAATAAGTCTTCTACTCCCTGCATCGCATCGTCACCTAAAATTTGCTTGCGGATCTTAACCGGAACAACCCTCAATATATTCTTGTGAACTCGTTCTAAAATCTGTCTTTTTTCTTCCGGACTAGGATATACTCTAGGCGCAGCCATTGGACCGTTATTTGGAAACAAAGCTTGTCGTGATATCGCTAAAACTGAACGGACAAAATGTGGTGTCATAATATACTTGTGAAAGAAATGTGATAGTAGTCGATCGATTAAACTTCCAGGAGGTAATGATACCAACGGCAACGTAAGAAGTTCGATTGTCGACATCAACCATGGTTGTCTAGCTTGAAGATTTAATAACCTTGCAATTGTGGGGAATAATGCGATCGTGAGTAATGATGGTGATTTTGAGCGGTCTTTCGCGGTATTTTGTGATGGTCGAATACTTGTGGATTTTGCAAATGAATACACAAATACAATGCCGACCTGTAATAGTGATACGAACAAAACAACTGAATCAATGAATTGACGAATAGCTCCTATTGTATATGAAGGAAACAACCGCTTGTTGTTATCAGATTGTCGATCGGCATCTTCATCATCCAATTCCCCTTTCCGACCTTTTAAACTCTTCTCAATCACGGTCGAAATAATTTCATGCACCATAAACGGTTCACTTAACTTATCAATAACCTTCCAAAACACAACATCTGCCAATAATGATCGCAAAAACGCTCGCTCGGTTAACGACCCTAAATCTTCTGAAGGTAAAAGAACCGCTAAAATACCATTTGAAAGAACCGCCAAAAATTTACGTTCGTTATCGTCGTCAGCTTTAGGATCATTGGTTATTGACAACGCAGGATGTGGCTGTAATGTGTGAAATAACTGTTCGAATGACATTCCAACTGCATACGCAGTCCCAACTTTCTGATTTGCTAGTCTGTAATCTCTTAGATGTGAATCTAACACAAATGGAATATCGTCTAACAGCAACATCTCCGGTTCGATCTTGCGTAGTCTTCCTTCCAAAGAAGTAGACACATGAGCAGTCACATGAACTACTTCAAATATAAATTGCCTATCAGCAACTTCATCACCAGCAATAGCTGTATACCATTGTTGTACGAATTGTTTTAAAATCAATGCCAAAAATGCATACAATTCAATATCAATCTCGGTAAATGATGTCAGCGCAGGTAATGTATCTTCTAACGGTTTCTGAAGTGCTGATGCTGGTACAAGTGTATTTCTAATTAAAGTCTCGGTGATAATTTCATTGGTTGAAGATGGAACCGATACTGTAGGTGTAACCGATTTCAAGACTGCACCGTTGTTATTAGACAACGAGCCTGTTGAAGCCAATAACGATGACGATAGTGTGCCATGCCGCCGTATATTAGACATCGCATCGATTCACTTCCTCTAACCAGTTATTTCTATGCAGCTATTATGATATTATCTGACCTTAACTCTTAAGCATTTAAGAATAATTACATGAACTTGCTTGCTCTGGGCGGTCCATAATTTTAGGGTCTACGCGGCGCCTTTTTGTTCGACGCGTCCAGGGTCCGCAAGCGGTCGGTCACATCCAACCTAGAATAATATCGATTAGAATCATATTTATTTATCTTACAATCCACCATCTACATTTAAACAGTCTCTCAGCAGACTCGTAACCAGTAACAAATCCTCTCCCGTGTCATCAGCAGTAGTTGTGGTAGTTACTTCTTTTCCAGCCGGCTGATTTGAAATATTTCGGAACGACTCTAATGCTTCAGGACCAAGCGTCATGAATGTCTTGGTGACCACATTCTCCAGTATTAATGAAATGTTCTGTGACACGTCCTTGTCTGCTGTAACTTTCATAGTACGCGTAGCTCGCACGCTTACCAGTAGAATACGGAGCAACGGTCGATACAGCGCCTGATTACCTTCTGCCAGAGCTCGCGCATAGTCAACGTCAATCGAATTCACAAGTTGATATGCAAGATTCAAGATTTTCTTAAAATCAAACTTAGTTTTCCCTGTAGATACCATTGCATGCAACTTCTGAATTATAACAAATGCCAGGTTTGACCGATCATTGAAAATAGGCGCGAAAATCGGTGCCATGATACCTTCATCAAGATTGATCTGCAATAGCAAAACAGCTATTTTCTCCATATGTGCAAGCAATTTTGGTTCATCATTTGAATACTCCAAAAGCGACGTCACAAAGAGATACCATGCTTTAAACAAATGCTATCATAGTTAGTAGTGATACCACGTCAAAAAGAAACAGTAAAAAAACTTACCGATTGAGAGTCAATAAGCGACAGATTTAAATTAGCTTGGACAATTTCACTGCGATACCCAGCCCAGATTATGTTACTCGAGAACATATCATCCATCATAGTCAAATCGTAAACATAATTGGTTCCATACTTCCTGGGCATAATCCGAGTCTTTTGAAACCGGATTAGCGGAGTAGAAGGCCATTTTCGATCAAAATTTCGATGTAAGTGACCATGTAATGACGCTCGGTATCCTTGCATTCTAAACGCTGTATTAGCAAGGGCATCGATATTGTCGGCTTGCAAGAAATGTTGTACAATTTCCCGAGATTCAGTCGTAGGTTTGCGGCCTTTGTGTATCTGAACTGCACATAGCTGTATTGCGCGAGCTGATAATAACGATCGATAGCATATTTGAACAACATCATTGATTGATTCATTGCCAGTGATAGGAATCGATCCTCTTTCAACCATAGAAAATACCTTCTCTAAAAACCTTCGATTTCTCTTGCTGTCAAAAACTGCTGTTGCCCAAGTATTCTGTGCTAATGCAATACACTCTAAAAGATCAACTGACAGTTCTGCCGGAAGTTTCTCAAACCCAGTAGCTTTGTTTTCCATAAACTGTATCAACGAAGTGATCTCCTCCTGCTCAATCTCTTTTCCAAGCTCTTTCCCACTTAGCAGCAAAATCGAAAACCCTTGCTGCTTGCTGCTAAAAATTGCACTTAAAAATCGGGCAATTGCTCCTTGTGCTTCCATATCCTCAAGTTCGCTCTCGGTCGCGCTCTTCAAAGCGGCAACAAAGGTAAACGAAAGATTGTTACCAAGATACGCCAACAGTGAAGGCGGCTCATCAGATATCCAAAGAGCAGACACTAAAGAGCTGAATAACTCCAAGATCTTTCTGTGAAACACATATTCCTGAACAAAAAGCTTGGCTAATGTCGGTGCAAGAGAAAATAGTTTGTGCTCCAGATAAGAATCCGGCCGTCTGATTATAGATCGAACTTTAGTAAGCACGATAGAAAACTCTAGCGACGCATCAATCCACTCATAACACTGCTCAATTAACTCCGGCCCAGTAACTAACGCATCGAGATGTCGCACCGATGCCTCAATTGAACCCAAAATAGGTTGAAGACATCGACTATTTTTTGGATCTGTGCTTAAAAATCTGTCCAATATCAACTTTCCAGAATCATACAAAGCGCCATTAATCTTTTTATTTCCCTTCGCGCTCTCGTCAATGCCATATAATACATGAATAATTTCGGAAAACAAATTGGCAATACTGGTTCCGATTCTAAGTCTATGTGAAAAGTGCTCGTACCGCCAGTAAGCAAAACTTTCAAAGACGTTGAGTAGATGCCCAGTAAATTGTAAAAGCACATCCGATTTGACTTCAGTAGCAATCTGCTCCGAAAACTTGCCAACAACCGCGTCCTTCACCAAATACTTGACAGTATCAATCAATGATAACGTAAATTGATAGTTTCCTGATATGATCTCGTAAGACGAAAGAAGGAACGATGCCATTCCTCCTTGTCCGTCCCTTTCCAGCAGATTAGAATTGCTGACAAATGTCCAAACTCTCTGTGGACATATTGGCACCAAGGTAGAAAAAAACTCGGCGCATGCAACGCTGATACCAATGTGCTTAGTCTGCATTGCCTCAACCCAGATCCGACCAAGCACTTCAACAATGTCGGTCTCGTACATATTGGACGAGATCACTTCCAGTAGTTCAAGTGGTTCATCATCTTGGAGATTTGAACTAACCGTGGTGATGAGCTTGATCACCTCTTCGACAAGATCATCGGTGGGCGAAACCTTACATGCGTGTTCGAGCACTCTCCCGAGATATGCCCATCCGTTGAACTGAAACTCCCATAACACAACAAACAAATTGGCTTCATTCGGAATCATTATGCCTTTACTATTGGGTTTAATATAAATTCCGCCTCCGCTGTCCTCTTCTCTTGGTGCAAACAGACAAAGATCTGATAACAGCGTAATTTTAGTAGATTGGTTCTCGTCAACATCATAATCTCTGAACCCTCGCGGGAGTTGTTGCATATACGTATTAAGATTCATGAGAATATCAAACGTTCTAGATCCAAAAGACCGTAACACCTTGATAAACAAGTTGAAACTAATAGGAAACTTGTTTTGAAGAAGCATCAGGTTCTCTACAACTGCCGGTTCTTCCAAATATTCATCAATCAACTCAGGGTACTTTGAATGAATAATAAACATTGCTTCGGCATAAATGTCATTAAGAACCAAGTACCTTGACGAAGCAGCCAAAAAAGTCGACAGCACTGAATATAACTCAATTTCATTTGGTAGCGTGTCCGCAATTTTGATGATTGTGCCCAATAAGTCTTGGTCGACAGCTGAATTAGCGACTTCCCGCGCAGTAACCAATACCTTTCCATTACCAAAATACGAGGATACTAAGTCTTTGTACGCATCGGCTATAGTTGCAGTTTCATCGCTACAGATTTCGTGTATTCGAAGCGCATATATTGTCCACGCGAAACAAATCGGCTGAGCAATCTCAATCTCCGTTAAGGTTTTCGACACTATGTCAGTGACTTTTTGCAAAACCTCGGGAGAGCCAAGAAATGTGTTCAATACTTCATCCAGAGCGGGAAAATCTTCCAGATGAAATAAAGCAATAGAAAGTATAACCACACACGACTGAATTAATTGGAAAGTGGTGGCCTTGGGATCAAATAATAGCTATATGACTTCAGTAAAGAACCTGAAAAACACTTCTAGCTTACTTACTGGATAGTTCTCTGTCAAAAAATTTGTGTCGTTAATGAATTGAAACCAGTTTCCAACAAATGTAGACGTTACGAGAGAACCGCTAGAAATCGAGCGCCAGAGTAGATCAAGTAGCTTCTCCTCTTCTAACAAGACTTGCCGCGCCATCAGAGTGTTAATGGTCTCGTCAGAAGATAAGGGAAACGGTTTTGTACATCTCCGATTAATAGACTCCAGAGTCTTATCCATAAACTCTTTGTCGACCTGAATGTCAACGGCATACTTCCGGGCGATTTCATGCTTGCTCGATGTGAGATCCCTTCGCAGTCTAAATAACTCTCCAACAGTTTGAATCAAATATCGGCGTTCTGAATAATAATGTACAATATAGTCTTTGACCTTGTCTGCTGGCTGAATTTTGAGCTTGTCAAATCGAAGAACTATGCGCAGCGCCTGGACTTCGTCTAAATCAACAGCTGCGCTTAATTTCTCAGCTGCTGCGCGACTGTTTGAATCTATTTTGAATTCTTCGCCATCAAGAACAATAGTTTCCTGCTGTATCTGCTTCAATGACGCCTCAGATGGTGGATCAAATGGATCATAACATTTTTTCAACGCATTCAAGTTGGCCTTAAGAAAAAGGTCAAGAGCACGGAACGTTGATTCTTCAGATTGCGACACCAAACAATAGTATGCACCTTTGAATGTCCTAAACAACATTAGCAATGATACAGCTAGTTACGAAGGAGACACTCACATCGTAGCCGATCCTGGCAACTTCGACACGAAAGAGGCTACCGGCGCCATGGCTACACAACCGAACACCAGATTCTCGCCAAATGCTGTTGATCTCTGTTATCTGCTCAGATCCCAAATAAAACGCAAACCATTCGGTAGTAACTCAAAAACCCAGCTTCCAATTGCAGTCGAAGCCTTGCATCCAGTTGTTTATACGCAATTTGTTTCAATACAAAACTTGGACGCGATTTTTCCCCCCAGCCTCGCCAGCCTTTGCCACAGTGGCGCATTATTTTCCCGAGTCGAAGTCCCATCTGTCGAACAATTATCGAGCCTTGCCTCACTGCCGTAATATACAGCCCTCTGCAGGTGCACTTTGTTGGCAAAACATGTCCACAGACGACGAAGTCCTTGTCAAGATCTGCGGTACAAGGACAGTCGAGTCGGCTATTGTGTCGTGCGAAGCCGGCGCTGACCTCGTTGGCATGATTATGGTGCCAAACGTCAAACGAACAGTTAGCATCGACACAGCACGAGCCATATCAGATGCAGTACACAAGTATAGCAAGGGAGCAGGAATTCAAGTGCAAAAGGAGTCTACTAATTGGTTTGTGGACCACATCGACCAGATCAAACAGAAGGGGCCCTACGCTGTTGGGGTATTCAGAAATCAACCTCTGGAGGAGGTCTTACGGATACAACGAGAAGCTAACCTCGACTTCGTGCAGCTGCATGGCAATGAGCCAATAGAATGGTCTGAAATAATACCGGTTCCAGTGGTGAAAAAGTTCAGCGCCGACCATTGTGATATACACAAGTCGGGTTTTCACGCCGTGTCGTTAATAGACGGTGCCGGCGGAGAAGGCGTGCGTGTCAGCTGGGAGAATCTTCCCTCGAGTGGTGTTTTCGTTCTTGCAGGTGGTTTGTCTCCTGATAATGTACATGAGGCGGTGAGTCTTCATAATGTACGGGGAGTGGATGTTTCAAGTGGAGTAGAATCAAATGGCGCGCACGATCATGATAAAATCCGTGTATTTATCCAAAATGCTCGCAAACGAGAACTAAACATCTAAATCGCATATGATCTATACCGATAGAAAAAAAAAATGTGTATACTATTTCTAAGCAACATTGTATTCCTTATAGTCTATCGTTTAGGGAACTTGTATGGACGTCGTATTCTTATTGCCCACGATTAACGCTGCCACATTGGCACCAGCTAAGGTCGAGGTTTCCATTGTGCTGATCAATTGTTCCATACCATTTAAATACCAAAGCCCATCATCTAACTGGAACTTTTCAAAGTGATCGGTTGGCGGAAGAATCGGATATGGTTTCCAGATCTTCTCGTGAACCCATGTAAATTTGGCGTCATGTGCGAATAATATCTTCAAAAATCCAGGAGTTATCTTGGTCATCGAAAAAATCTTGTATACATATTCTTTTGTTTCTGGAATGTACTTGATGACGCTAACAGAGTTAAAAAGAGGAGGAGGATGGCTCTCCTCCGCAGATGGTAATGTGGTGAGAACAAACGAAGGCACAACTGCGTTAGAAGCAAGGTTGAAATACTGTGGCGATAGTCTCTTAGTTGATGCAACGAGTGTAGTATATAGAGTTACGTAGGGAACAGTTTCAACTGATGGCAGTAAGCCAACGATGCCTGTTTGGTGATAGGGTCCTGCGATGACGACCTGGCCAAATGTTTCAGTCGTTCCATTTGCCGTAACTTCCCACTTCCCGTTTATGTTTGAGCGTATAATATTTGTCACAGCAGTACTTAATCGTACTTGAGCGCTAGAATTTTTTGCAAATGCATCGAAAATCTGCCAGTTACCGCCCTTGATCTGCTTCGCTCCTTCCGCAGCAAGACAGACGAGTCCTTCTAGAGCATGAATCTGCCTTACGTTCTGCGCGTAGTTGACTCGAGTAGATGCTTGAACAAGGTCCTCAATATACAACTTGTCGATGCCGCGCTCTGTGAGATACTTATAAGAAGTGGTGTTGGCGATATCAAGAAGCCCGGAACTGTTGGAAATCTGAGTTAAATCTTTGAACGGAAACTTATCTGCATCATAAAATCGAACAAAGCTACCAATTACTTTTTTCAAAATTCTATATGCCTTAATTGGTGCAAGTCCATAGTGGTATATTACTGACGGCACCGTTCTCCATGAATTACTTGGCATTGTGAAGACGAATTGTTTGCCATTCCAAATCCCAACAGTATCAGGTGTTTTCGAATCGTCTTGACGCCCTAGACTACTAGCTTCTACATCCAGACCAAACAGCTTTGCAGCATTAACTAAATTGCGATTAACAGAAACAAAAATGCTGGCCCCCAATTCGACTGGCCACCGAGGATTATCGTGGATATTGACTGTAGTACTCCGTCCTCCGATGTACGGATTTCGTTCATAGATCGTGATGTCGTATCCATGATTAGAATATTTCTGCAAATAATAAGCAGTAGACGTTCCTCCCGCACCAGCGCCTATGTGCCACTATTAGCAAGAATGCTTCTTATCCTATGTCAAAGTCAAGTTTATACCTATGATTGCAATCCTTTCGCCCAGGCTGGCACCTTGTACCTCGTTTGGAACGCTAAATACAGCTTGATCTGCATAAGCGAAAAATAAAAGTCCAATAAGCAAAAGAGCCTCAAGTTTCATTAGTGCCAAAAAATAATCAGTCCCTAAAACCTGTCCTAGATCCAGGTTGCGATGTGATGCGAGTTGCGGCAGCGAGGATGTTCACCCTATCTTGAGCGATGGGCCGATGGCGATGCTCATCACAGGGTAAGCTTCGTATTAAGCACCAGATACGAATGAGTCCCCAAGTTCATAAACGTTGTACAAATAAACAACGGATTACATATACAATTAAAAATATCTACTACTTGAGCAATTAATCTTATTGGACGATTCTATAAATATTGTATCTAAAAGCAAACCCCTGTATTAAATCTGCATTTATATTTATTATCCCAATCCAAGAACCACCGTAGCTTACAAAGTCTTCTTAATTCTGGCAATTTGATCAAGTACGGCGCTTTTCGAAGTACCGCCAATTGCAGACCGTCTCTCGACACTCTTTTCGTAATCAAAGACTTCTTCTTTCACATCCTCGCCAAATCTGGCGTCGACGCTCTGGAGCTGTTCCAAGCTAAGCTTGTCAATACCGCCTGCTTTGGTAACTTCTGATAAACGCACAACCTCTCCAGAAATATGATGGGTCTCTCGGAATGGCACACCCTTACGAACAAGGTAGTCTGCAAGGTCGGTTGCTAGCATATCTGGGGTCAACGCAGCCAACATCTTCTCCTTGTTGACCGCAAGAGTGGACAGTACACCAGTGGCAATGCTGATTGAATGGCTGACAGTGGTGAGAACATCAAACAGAGGCTCCTTATCTTCCTGAAGATCCTTGTCATAAGTCGAGGGTACAGACTTCAATGTCATCATGAATCCAGCAAGAGACCCGAAGACTCTGCCGGATTTTCCTCTTAGTAGCTCCAGACTGTCAGGGTTCTTCTTCTGAGGCATCAAACTGGACCCAGTGGAGTAAGCGTCGGCAAGATCAATGAATCCAAACTCAGCAGTAGAATAAATGATCATATCCTCTGAAAATCTCGATAAATGGTTCATGAATAGCGATCCCCAGAACATGGTCTCCACAACAAAATCTCTGTCGGAAACTGCAGTAAGCGAGTTGGGGACGACACCGCTGAATCCAAGCTCTGACGCCAAAAAGTCTCTGTCAATACCGTAAGGGTGGCCAGCAAGAGCACCAGAGCCTAGAGGCGACAAATTGACTCGCTCGGTGAGCTGCTCGAGTCTCTGCAAATCAGCAGAAAGATAGGTTGCGTAGGACAACAGCCAGTGGGACCATCTAATAGGCTGCGCACGCTGCAAATGGGTGTAGCCGGGCATAAGAACATCAATCTCAACCTCAGCTCTGTTAACAAAAACCGAAATAAGTTCTTTCAGAATAGTCTTGATTTCTGTGAGCTGCTCACGGACGTAGATGCGCATATCAGTCGCAACCTGATCATTTCTGCTACGTCCAGTGTGGACCTTGCCGGCAATTCCACGTCCAATAATTTCTCCAAGTCTGCGCTCGTTGGCAGTATGAATATCCTCATCGTCTGGCTTTTCTTCAAACTTGCCAGCTTCCCATTCCTTCAAAATCTCCGCAAGTCCTCTGTGCACTTCTGATAACTCGTCATCGGTCAATAGACCCAACTTGTGCAAACCAGCTGTGTACACACGGGTACCTTCAAGATCTGCAGCATACATCTTCTGATCATAAGGGAAAGACGCATTGTAGAGAGCCATCAATGGGTCCATGCCGCCTATTATCGGTAAGAGCCACAATCGATTACCAGAAACCTCATCATTGGGATACCTTACCTGTAAACCGGCCACCCCAAAGCGATTTGAAGTTCTCTGATTGCGAAGCCATTTTTCCAAGGCGTTATGGAAAATATATAAGGTGAATAGCACGAATGCATATACCAGAGTTACGTTTCAATTGGTGTCGAATTGCTCGCCGGAATATTTTTTTTGTTGAACAGCCGCAGACACACTATTTTGGCTCGGGGGGTGTCCCTGAGCTATCGCTACGCGTTGGGTACGACCATTATCAGTAAGAAAAGAGGACACAATTCAATTCGCATGTTTGTTAATGGCAAATTTTAATTCTTTATGACATTTAACGAGCAATTGAGCCTTTTAAAGGCTGTATACACATTTCAGATACCTGTCAGAGAGTTCTATTTCCAGGCAGCTTCGTTTACCACGACTCTTTACTTTTGCTCCATATTTTCCATAATAGTGTTTATTAGCATTCACAATGGGTCAATGAAACATGACTTTACACTTGTATGTTGATTAAAGCTGTAGTCGATATCATCCAACTAAGGATCTAGGTAGACAAAGTTTGGGGTGCTATTCCAATTGCCGCATCGTTTAACGCAATGCTGCATGACTATCTAGTTACAAAGATCGTATCTTGGAAATGCATTTATTATATTGGATTGCAACTAGTATGGTGTGGTCATATGACTGTTGGTTTTATGGGGAGAGGAGGATTTATTCCAGGTAGACAAGATCACAGATGGGCACCGACCAAGGGGTCAATGAATGAATTCCAGCTTTTCTTCTTTGGAATTGCGTTCGTAGCGATTTGGGAGCCTCTTATGCTTATTAATATTTGCCAACCCGTCAGTATTCTTCTGGAAACTGGAGGGAGCGAGATTACCTTTGCCGATTATATATTTCTGCTTCTCGTGAGCGCGGTGACTTATGCTGAGATATACTGTGACGAAATTCAGCAAAAATTTCAACAAGCAAAAATAAAATTTAAAGAATCTGGAAAAATTGAGGACGGATTCAATCAGGAAGAGATTGAATTGGGTTTCTGTACAAAAGGGCCATATGCATACTCGAGGGTAAGACTAGCAGCATTTCGCTTCAATAAATCTTCTAATCAACACAGCATCCAAATTTATTCTGCGAACAATTGATCTGGTCCGTCCCATACTTTTGGAGTGCATACTCAAGTGGAAACCTGGTCAATTGGAGCGCCTGGGGAACATTGTCCATAGTTTTGTTCGCTTTTCCGTCCACAGTCAAAACTGAATCTATATCTGCGCAGAAGTATCCGCTGTTTGCGCAATATCAAGCCAGCGTTGGTAGGCTTTGTCCAATTCCTGGGTATAAATGGTCGCCTCCAAAAGGAATATCAAAAACCGAGTAGAATATATTTGTATCACATAACTAGTATACATTCTCGTAAACATGCCAGGAACGATGAAGCTGCGTTAATCCGTATTACTAGCTCCATTTACACCTTCATGATCGCCCACATTCATTTTTCTGGTGAATCCGATGGCGGGATTACTGCTGAAGGCGAAGGAGACGGTGACGGTGACTTATATCTTCCTATTTGCAGCCATTTTGCGTACATGTCGTCCATCAACATCTGCGCGACATCCGCGTGTCTGACATCTTGTCTAAAATGTGCATTTTGTAGCAATGATAAGACATGCAGGCAGTTCGGATAGCTATATGGTTAAGATCAGGTCACGCGTGAATAAAGAACTTACATTAGGTACTTGGTGTACTTTGGAGTCCTCCAATACTCCAAATATTTCAAATACTTTATAAATTGCTCATCAGCAAAATAATTATTCTGAGCGAGAAAGTTAACGTATTGTGGATTAGCAAGAGACTGCACGAACTAGTGACTATGTAAACATTATGTTGCAAATAAGTCTGATCTAACGAAATTACCTCTAGTTCGACTTCAAATCGAGTTGATGGTAGTGGTTCATCTGGTTTTGCCCCTTGAACTTGAGGAACAGGAGGAGATTGGTCCATCAGATCCACTCCATGGGAAAACCTCTTTGGCGATTGGACTCAGAAGTGGATGGAGTGAGATGGGGTGTTTTATTCTGTTGCAGCTTAAACTGCACGACTATATTGCGTGCCTGTCTAGCATTTCACAGCAGAAAACAACGTGCGCCGCTCTTCTTCATTCACGGTTTACTTTCTTGGTACAGGAACCACCGGCATTGACTAGAATTCAGACTCGTTCTAATTTTTCCGCTGGATATTTTGTTCAACTTTAGAGTACAATTGTTCAAGTTCCTTGTACGAACTTGTGTTGCGCTAATATTGCAGTGGGCTTGCGAACGTGTCGAACATGTCGAGTCCACATATGCCGATCCCGACCAGACCGGCACCTCCAGCTTATACCGAACATCCTGAAGAATTTACAAATGAACAACAGACAAACGAAGTAGCTCATCAACCTTTTACAGATGATATAGAAGGCGAGGCTGTCGAAGCTCTCGCTCGTTCAAGTACTCTTTCTCCCCAAAACACAGCTCTGCATATGGGCCCACCGACTCCTCCGCAGTCACCACCTCCTATTGAGAGACGACGATATATAAGAAATTTGTTTTCTTTTGAAGAGCTCTTTGTATTTTTGCTGTACCCAAGTACGATTCTGCTTGGCGGTTTGGTGTCGTTGGTAGATATGCCAGCTAGTTATTTTGGTCACAAAAGCAACTTCTTCAACCAGTTTTTCGTTAAGAACGGATGGTTTTGGACTACTATTGTTTTCACAATCCATGCTACACGGCTAAGGATAACGAGCCCGCGTGGACTACTTGTAAGGTATTTGATTGCAACAGGCTGGTGGTTCCTGTTCACGCAATGGCTTTTAGGTCCTCCTCTTATGGATCGTATTTTTATTAACACCGGAGGAGTATGCTATGTGGGAAATGATGAGTACCAATTGCCTGGAGATATTTCTTCGTCTGTGGGATGTCGACATGCTAAAGGAGAGTGGTCCGGTGGTCATGATATCAGTGGCCACGCTTTTCTTTTGACGCATTCCAGTATGTTCCTCTGGTACGAGGTATTGCCCGTTATGATGGAAGGTGGCTCTTTAGCTCGAGAGATGAACACAAAGGTAAGATCAAGCACTTTGGGCCGCTAGGCAACGCAACCTTTATTGACAAATTTTAGTTTGTTTTCTCGCTGCTGACCTTGTGGTGGTGGATGCTTCTCATGACTGGAATTTATTTCCACACATTGCCAGAAAAAGTAAGTTAGTATACATGCTCTTTCGTGTACGACTCTAACGTGATTTAGTTGACTGGTTGGGCTTTTGGATTGGTTACTTGGGCATTGGTATACATTGTCGCGCCTAGATTCGACAAGTTAAAGCGGCTAGTGGGCGTTCCTGGAGTTTGAGGATTTGCATGATTGTTAAGGTCGAGATTTGTTTAAGTAGATTAGATATAGGTCTTTCAATTGAGTTTACCGCATCAATATTTTGTTAAACTTGCAGTCTATATTTTGCTGCTCATGGACAAGTATTTGACAAATATAGGGTCTGTAGCCAATGTAGGGTTTCATGCGGCTTGCAGCAAGCTTCTGTTTGATTCTTCGAACCTTTCAAGCGATGTGTGCCTGGGAAATTCTACGCCCAGGACGACTAGTTTTACATAGTTTGTACAATACAACTTACAACAGCCGGTTTATTTGCACACTTGCTTGCTGCAACATTAACTAATATTGGCTTTACTCAATTTTGCGTGACGCGGACTCAGAGGTTGACGATAGGCATTCAGTTGCTCTACTTCCAACCCCGTTTTTGCTTGCACGTGAAGGTCCAAGAACCAGGTCTATTGGTACTTCATTCGTTCAATTGCTCAATAGCACACAGTGTTTGAAAACATGGCTGACGTTGAAATGGCCGAAGCTACGCCTGCTCCGGGGATGAGCGCTGAGGAGTATAAAGAGCAAGGAAATGTGTTTTACAAAGCTGCTCAGTTCGACAAGGCAGTTCAGCAATATACAAACGCGATTGATAAAGACCCACAGAACCCAGTGTACCGGGGAAATAGAGCATTGGCATACAAACAGCTTGGAAAATTAGACTTGGCTTTGGAAGATAGCGACACTGGGCTCCGGTTGAGCGAAGCGAACAAAGAGCTTTATGGAGCGAATATTCGAAAGAACTTACTAAGAATTGGACAGATTCAGACCTCACTTGGCAAATATGAAGAAGCAATTGCTACTCTGTCTTCGTTAAATCCACCTGCCTCTGAAGGCGATATTCGTGCTACCAAAGAGATGGCACAATACATGAATCAGGCCAAAGCTATGGCTGCTGGCGGTAACGCTAGACTTGCATTGCATGCTTTAAGTGGAGCTGAGAAGCTACTAGGAGTTGGTGTTAACGCACCTCGAGAATGGCAGCTATTCAAGGGCGATTTGTTGATACGAAATGGTGACGCCGACCAAGCAGCTTCAATTGCTATTGCTCTGTTGAGAAATGACAGACAAGACTCAGACGCATTGACTCTCCGTGGGCGCGTGCTTTATGCTCAGGGCGAAAACACATCAGCTGCGACCCATTTTACTGAAGCTTTGCGCGTTGATCCCGATCATAAGCAAGCTCGTGCAATGCTAAAGCTTTCTAGAGAGCTTGAAAAGAAGAAAAATGCAGGAAATGAAGCTTTTAAGCGAGGCGATAATTCAGCTGCGGTTCTATTATATACCGAAGCACTGGAGATTGACCCCGAAAATAAAATTACAAACTCCAAGCTGTATTCAAACCGTGCTACAGTTAACGTCAAGCTTGGCAAGTTTGACGACGCAATTGCTGATTGTGATGCGGCACTTGCCATTGATCCAGATTTCATCAAGGTGCGCCGAACGAAAGCTCGTGCACTAGGGCAAGTTGAAAAATGGGATGAAGCTGTGCAGGAGTTTCAAAAAGCCGTTGAAGCTGATCCATCAGACTCGAAGCTCAGACAAGAACTCAAGGAAGCTGAACTTGAAGTGAAGAAGGCATCGAGAAAAGACTACTACAAGATTCTGAACGTCACCAAAACTGCTGATGAAGTTGAAATTAAGAAGGCCTATAGAAAGATGGCGTTGCTGTATCATCCAGATAAGAACCCTGACGATCCTGCTGCTCATGAAAAGTTCAAGGATGTTGGTGAAGCTTATGAAATTCTTTCTGACAGTCAAAAGCGTGCTAGATATGACTCCGGCGTCGACCTGCAAGGTGATGACGGGTTTGCAGGTGGTGGAATGGGTGGTATGGATATTGATCCTTCCGTATTCTTTCAAATGTTTGGTCAAGGCGGAGGCGGAATGCATAGTGAGTTTGGTGGAAATCCATTTGGCGGCGGATTCCCTGGTGGTGCCCAATTTGGCGGCGGTGGATTTTCCGGTGGTAGTCGTCAAGGAGGTCGAAGCCGTGGTCAAGGTGGATTCTACACTTACTAAGACTACATCCGCGAGCTGGATATGTCATTTGCTTGTATATAGAGCCAGGCAATGTTTCGATGACCTGATTTCTGTTTGGTTTATGTGTTTCGTGTATAATTACCCGTCTTTATATAATTGTGTTTATAGATTGAATCGATTTACTTCTGTGATTTATGAATTTATGTCATTGATTTGTTTCATCCCAGATGGAAAGTAAACTGGACTGTCGTCATCAAACACCGCCAACCTTGGAAGCGAAGAGCTGCCGAATAATGTTAAGCTCAAAGGAGCTAGACGAGCAGAGCTTATATGTATCGTGTTTAGTACATACAACGCGTGTGTACTACAAATGCTATGACAAATTTGTGTACATAAATTTGAAGGGCGCTGCTGGGGTGTCAAGAAAGGCTTAGCCGCTTCGCCCGGATCCAGGGACGCGACAGCTGCAAGCCTGCGAGCTCTAGCCTCTAGGCGCTCGAGCTTTGACTGGGCTGCCTGGTTGGCGCATTAAGTAGTTTGTTATATATATTCAGATGATCGTGCACACGGAGTCTACTCCAGTTGATGATGTGGTGGTCGTCTTGAAATCAAAATTTCGAGATAAGCGGCAGTTACCATGACCATGCAAGGCGCCGATAGTGCAATGCCGCCGTTCCTGAAATATCATGTTTTGAGGAACGGCAAGACAGACCTTCATCTGACCACAAATCCAACAGAGAAATACATAGATGATCCAGTCGGACCGAGCTATTATGCTCGAATCCTCACGTCTGCTCGCGACACCAATGATCCAGACTACGACGCATCATTTTCGATAGTGCTTTTGGTCAATGGCTACGACAATGACACCGATGAAAGAACGGTTGCTTCAGGTGCTAGTGGAACAGCTCAAGATGAAGATATGATCCCAATTGTTCATATTCAGAGAGCTGATGGTGACGGGACGATAACACTACAAGTCCTCGGAGATAACGGCGCGTTGGAATGGCAGGGCAGATTATATCTACGAGCAGATCCTTACAGTAACGAGAGGAAGTTCACATTTGTCGACCCTTGGAATAACCGGTGGGATCTTAATGGAAAAGATAAGATCACTGTAAGAGATGACTGAGTTCGAGTTTGAGTTCCTGAGCTGATAAATATAGTGCGAGTCGCATTCGGACTCAAAGCCGGTTACAGCTTTTGAGAGGTCTACGTCCTTACACGCTAAAGTCGGTAAACTTTATTTACAAAAACCAGCTTTAAAGATGCTTGATCTCATGATTGCAATACATATTTCGGTTTACACATTTTGGAGAGTGGAGGCGAAGCCGTTCAGACTAACTGCCGTCGCTACAGGGCTCATGGACCTTGAAGCTAAAGTTGAGAGGAAGGTCTATCTAAAGCCTAGAGAAATAGTTGCAGTATCTGAGGGAGGATCGCAAACTGAAATTGTGAAACACACCAAGCAATCAAAAAGGTTCAGCTTATTCAACAAGTCAGGCCCTGTGGAAAGAAAAAAAGAAGTACTGTCTACACCTAAGGTACCTGAGATTTACACAGTCTCTGCACCACCTCCTATGCTGGATGAAGTTGAAGAAGTTCAAGCTGACTTACTGAAGCCATCTGAAAGCTCGGCTAGTAAGAATTCATTGCGATCTCTCCTGTCGTATGAGAGACGCACGTCGGGAGAGAATATGAGACTTAGTCTTTCAGATATACAGCAGCGTAGTCAATCAAGTTCTCGAAGAAGCTCATATGTTGAGGATTCGGACCCTGCGGGTTTAGGTCACTTTACTACGTTTGATTCCATTATTGCGACTTGTGAGAACAAGAGTCACGAAGCCAAAACTTCAAATAAAAGGCTTTCCTTAGTCGAGGGTAAGTTGAAAGCTCGAGGAGTGCTGAACAGACTTTCAGTGCTGACTTTGGGGCCTCGAAGAGCTTCTTCCCCGGGAATGATGGATCCGGCTTATCCTGAATCTTTTCAGTCGCTCCGCGAGACTGCCGGGGGACCAGTACCAAGTGGCTATCGTCACTCTGACTCATACATATATACAGAGAGTATCCCACGGTCTATAAAGGACTATACGATGGATCAAAGCCAACGTCGTCAACCTCCCAGGTTGCACGTGGACACTACTTCTCCCATGAGACAGTCAATTATTGAGCGTACGAAGCCGTTGAACGTGCAAAATAAAACTTCGAGGCCAAGTCCTCAGTCAATGGCTATTTCACCCTTATCTGTTGATCCTGTTATGCAGAGGGATGACATCATCAATAACGTTAAACGGTCGACTGATTCACCTGTTTACGGTCATGTTGAAAATAAGAAGAATCGTCACAGCCTGATGGGCTTATGGTCAAAGTTTCAAAGTCAATAAGATTTCGGGCCAAAGTGTAATTTATCAAAAAAGTTAGTTAATGGAGTTTTACCGGCGTTTTTGGTATGCATTCTATTTTAACCAGGCCCATATAGGAAGTATAGATATGTACAAAAAAATGTTCTACTCTTCATGCCATTTACCAAATTTGGAGTAGTCACTATACAAAGATCTGAAAATAGAACGGCCCTGTGTATCAAGAGCGGCATTAATAGTCTGTAGCTCATTCTGACCCAATACGTCAAGTACTGTATACATGCCTGATACAACTTGTGAACGAGTAGTGGCTTCAAATTTATAGTTAAGATTAGCATAACAATATTCCACAATCAAAAACGGAATATGTTTTGATAACGCACGACGAACCGAGCTTGAAGTCGACGATAACGCAAACCCTTGCCCGTTCGGTCGCTTGCGAGCATGTGAATTTTGGGTAGATGGTTGACATAAATTCGAAATCAGACGAGTATACATGAATGCGCAGTTTTGTGAACAGCATACGCCATTTGAAAGCCAAGATGCTCGTTTCCAGTTTGTATGAGAACCTCGAGTTTTGGAACTAGCCAGTATATGCGGCGTACAAAGACCGTAAAGCAAGTTTTGAAAAATTTGAATCGCCAAGTTGTGGACTCCTCGTAGGTTTCTGTAGCATAAAACAAACAGTGACGATGTTAATGAGCATATAGCGTCGTAAATTTCGTCAGGCTCGTATGACAGTGTAAACTGTGGACCGGATTGTGACGATGCACGGATAAGAAAAGCCATTATCTGTACAAAAATTGTGTTGTCGATAACCGACGGTTTCTCACGAACAACCTTCTCAAACAATCTAATAAGTTTGATAAATATTTTTGGCGAATTTATCTTTCCCACATCCATAACTGCCACAGTAGCAACCATTAAAACACTCTTAACACAAATTTTCCTATTCCAAGAAGCTTCCTCGGCAGGACGAGTAGCGCTTAGCAAACAAGTCAATGCATCAATATACACATAGTCGTCTGAAGAAATAGCAAGGCAAGTCAGCTCCGTTAAGTGCCTTACGCATTCCTCAAAGTATACCGATCTGCACTGTGGCATTGACATGAATCGTAAGAGTGTTGCGGAAGCAATACTTGAATCTCCGATTTTTGAAAGCCCAATGTAAAAAGAAATAAAGTTGTGAACAGCGGCCCTACCACTATTCAAGTGAAAAATAATATTCGAGTAAACGACAAATATCTGCTCGGCAAATTCAAGACATTTCTGCCTTTGAAACGAGTTAGCGGTTTGCGCTTGTACAAAAGCCCGAGGAATCATTTGCATAAAATCCCACGAATCATCGAACCGAATCAAATGATCATAAGTCAAACCTCCATTATTAGGATCATAAAATTCCTGCAGAGCAGTAGCATAAACTACATCTGTTGTTTGCAATGTTTGATTACCATTCTGAAGCAACTTAATAATGTGAGATATCATTATATCACACGTTGTATTAGACAGACTATGCGTTAAGCCCTTCTTTTTAACTTGAATAAGATATTTGCATGTTATACTAAACAATCTCACCAGACCAGGGAAGTACATAGAGCGATTTGACTTGATATGGCTTGAGAGTTCCTTGAACGTCGCAGAATTAATTTGACCTAAAATTTTGATTTGCTCCGGCTGCTTCTCGGCAACAAAATAATGGCATACTTGAGTAATGATCTCAACTGTTACATCGTATAATGCGGTGTCAACATTGGATGCAGTGACACGACTAGCCATATCTGTCAATATCTTTGGGTCAGTCTGAATCAAAGCTGTCATGTTGGGTACCATCATCAACTTTTTGATAAGATTCCTGATCTTTAGCAAAATTAAATCTGATGCTGATGCGTCCAGAGCTACTAGTCGATCCAAAAGTCTTTCACGCATTGCTCTTGTCATAGCTTCGATAGGAAATCCTTCAAATGACTCAAGTACCCTTCCAATTTTAAAATCATCCAGGTCCTCTTGAAGATCAACAGACAGACGAAAAAACAGAGCGTTTCTAATTTTAGGTTGCTCGTATAGCAATGGTTTTGATATCAGCTTGGTCCAGATGCTGTGTGCATCATGGTCTTCAGCAAACAAAAATGATCTTAATACCTCAATGAGGCTTTTTACGTTATCTCCAAATCGACGTCTAAATTAGTTAGCTAGATAAATCGCAAATAAAGCAAAAGATTCCATACTCTATCACAACAAGCCAACGATCAACGATAGACTGACACACTGCAATCTTGAGGGAAAATCCATTGAAGCTTTGGAAGTTCATACTTCCTTCAAATTGACTCGAGTTATTGCCAATGCAAGTCAGTATGGCAGAAGCAGGTTTATCAAAGTCGTCTAGTTTCCAAAATTCTCCGAACCGGAATAATATTTGTACGGCGTAGAACGTACATCGGTGGTCGACTTGTTCCTTCATTTCGCTAACTGTCAAATCAACAAAATCGGTCAATGACAATGAATTTATCGTCTTTTTCGTAAATTCTCGGTCAAGACAAAGTAAAAGATAACGCAATCTCCAAGAACGATATGTTTCTTTGAAGTTGTCACAAAGTTGGTATACTCTTGTCAATAAACTCAAAATCTCAGGTATTATGGTCTCATTACGTTGAGAGATGCTCAAAACGAGAGCTATCATAGGAGTAAAGTCTGATGGCACCAAATTTTCTTGTCTCCCAACATACTCTGTAAGTAAAGAACTAATAGCATGCAAGGTCCAAGTAGCTGCAATTTGTTCTGAGATCGTATATAAAACATCATCGCTCAACCAAATTGATTGTTCGCTGGTTGGTTTTGCTAGCTCAACTAACATAAGATTAAGAAAGTCTTTTAAAATGCGATTTTTTGAATACTCCAGAATAAGATTACGAGCAAACTTTTGATTCTCCTGGCTGCGTGGTTCAGCCTGTAATTTGGGAAATATATCGTCTTTCACTGCTGGAAGTACTGCTGAAAAGTCACGGTCCACAATGAGACTGGCTAGTTGCCAATCTTTATAATCCTGAATCACGAGAGCTTCTTGCAACGACTCGGTTGGTAAAGCTATATCGTACGCTTGGGCCTGTTCAATAACGTATCGTGTAGAGCGAGACGAAAAATCAACAAAACATTGACACAAAAGCGGCATCAAAGCTTTTTGTCGAGTTTTGCTTAATTTTGACAAGCCTATCCCAAGCAAAGTGCCAAGAAACATTGGATCATCACCAGGGTGATAGACTTTTCGGACATTGTCGAAAAAAAATTTAAACTGATTCTCATCATTCTCGTGATCTTTAATGATAGAAGGACTAAATGCTAGATCTCTGATAATATCTGATAATTTGTCTCGCAATATCGCATTACCAGTAGACTTCAATGCAGAGAGACAACCGGTAATACCGTCATCTCCAAAGACCTGAGAAACTTTTTTGAAAGACGAATTGCCATAGAGCGTCTTATCATACACATCTATTACCAACTTATGCGCGTCATTATCAAGTTTTTCATCGTATGTCTGATCTAGCTTGAGATACGCCATAAATAAGCTAGCAAGCACTTCCACGGAAGAACGGATCCATATCCCAGAACTTTGAACGATACGTGTTGCTCTAATAGTCGACGCTAGTAATTCCCAGTCCTCCTCTGTATTGGTTAAAGATCTGGCTATATCTGTAAGCTGATCTCTGAGAAGCTCTGGGAATTTATTTTTTCGGTATATTTGATTTCGCGAATTAACATCAGCGGAATTCCATAGTCTGGGAAACAACTTCCAAAATTCCACGCTACTTGTGTAAGCAATAAACTTAAGTCAAAAAGTACCCATGTCCAATAAACAGACCTTTTTCGACCTAACTCAGTCTTGTCAAACCACCATTCCAAAAGTACTTGTTCGCGCTTGGGGAAGAACAACTCTTTGTGCGAACCGTCAAGCAACTCGGAAGCAAACACAACTAATGGGGTAATATCATTGGTTTTTGATCTCAAGTACCGTGTAGCACCTTCTGAATTTTTGATTGTAACAGCTGCTATGGCCATAGTTATAATGTATTCGTCCAGCTCCAGACCTCCACTCTGATGAGGAGGTTTGATATCGTCTTGCATGCTGCTTGGGAGTTTTTTTTCGGTGAAATTTTAGATTTTCGCGATGGTGCGGCTCATTATCGCTTTGTTTACAGTTCTGGCAAATTGACTCGGTTACTGATGTAATCTCCGGTGTTTGTCGTCATAAATGTACTTTTCAAGGATAAATGACGGATGAAAACCGGATTTCAGCACCATTGTGGACAACTGCAAAATGCTATCGAGCAATACGACCGCTCAGCACCAAACTGAACCATCTTGGCCATCTCTACGAGGTACGACCATCGCTTCGGCAACCAAAGTGTTCTAGACTTTCACTCGAGACTCTCGACCAGTCAAGAAATAATGACTCGAGAAGGTTTATTAGAAAGTACTCGTCTCGAAATACACAGATGCATGATGGACGACATGAAGTCAAGGAGCCTTCCAGGAGATCAAGCGAAACATTGATGTCGTTTAGATCTAAAGTCGATCCAGATGTTTACTCTGCATATCAGTCTATCCACCACTCTTTTCATCATTTTTTGACGTTAGCTTATGAAGAGCCCAAGACGCTTGCTCAGATGGCAGCAATTAAAATTGGTCACTGCGTGGTCCTAACTAGTGATAGCTTTGGCGAGGATGAATGGTATGATGGAATAAATGTGCTACAATTTTATAAGCGATATATAGCTATTGGTCACGGCATCTCTTTAGTTGCGAAACAGGTTAATATTTTGGGTCCATTGATATTGAGTTTAGTTGCGACTTGTGTTGAGCACGAGGCCTACGATATTGTAAGTTTTACGTGGTTTGGTTGAGCGTCTAAACACTAACTGCATAAGGGCCGATTTCTACTTCAAGCCTATCTTGGAAAACTTTCTCCGGAAGAGCGAATACATCAGATTGACACGGTTCAGCGACTACTGATAAGTTTAAAGTCTTCAACGTCTATGCTTGTACAGTACTTAGCACCAGATCTAACCTTTGCTATTATGGTGCATCCAAATTTTACAGAATTAGTGAAACTTTGTTTGAGTCATGAGTATGATGACTTGAATGAGTTTAAAAGTTTTATTATTTTGACATTTTCTACTGCAAGGAAAGAGTGTGGACGGGGGCGGCATGAATCGTACGATGACGTGGAATCTACGCTACTAAAAATTATTGCTATCTTGATTCAAAGAATAGAGCTATTTGACAATCTTTTTATTGTGAAATTGTTAAAAGCTATCGGTAGCAACCGGTTTAGAAATACGCGCAAGTTCCTTTGGATATGCCAGTGTGTTGTGGACCAGCCGGGTGCAGAATTTATATCATCGTTTGAGAAAGAGCGGCACTCTTATAACATCAGCACGACTTTGAGATCAAGCCTATTAAGCGCTTTCACGGACTTTGATTTGCAAATTAAACCATTAATTGACTCAATGCTCCCTTGTGTGCCGAAATTCGCTGTGCTACTAGCAAACTTGTTCGCCGCTGCCATGGCTGAACCACAAGTCAAGAGCTGGTTGGCAAGCGTGGATAAGCAGGCAGTCGATCAAGAGGATTTCATGGGCATTGGACATGACTATGGTGATTCTCTTGACGAGTGGATTGAACATAACTTGAACCTACAAGTTGACGAACCATTCAGCGACGATGACTTTGTGTACGCGGAAGCAGAAGCCGTCGATGACGACGAAGCACTCAGATCAATACGGCGGCCTTACAAAACAATGCAATTTTCACCTGAAGAGTTTGATAAGTTGCTACCGTCAAATGCAAGGTCTGGTGTCAAAGAGGTATCAATGTCGGGATTGACACCTGCGTCTGCAAAACATATTCGACAGCAATTATTCAAACTTACTGCAACTCCTGGAATTAACAACAGTCTTCCGTTCAAGGGACGGATCTGGACGCCTCTTCAATATGATACCAATAGTGACGAAGAAGAAATCGAGGTTTATGAACTGGGACATTCGTCGCCACTACAGCATCGAACACGAACCACAACGGAAGAATTGACGGCAAACCATGAGACTGTTGAAAACGAGGCTTCTTACAGGGATGAAATATCGATCGGATTGGAGGATGCAGTGCTAGTGGACATTACGAACAAGCATAAACGGCGACATAGTCACGGAGAAAAGAGAAAGCGCAAGAAATCGGTTCATGGCCACGATGAATTGGCCTTCTAATCTATATATACGATAGTTTCGGATAATAATTATAGGTTATATAACTAGTAAGAGTGTAACCTGTAGACAAGCCATCGTCAACGCAATTTGCCAACCGAACCGGCTATCGCTGCAGCTATCACTAAGCGTCTTAACAGTTATCTGGTATCTTTTGTAACCAATAAACCGTGTTTAAATCATATATTGAGGGTATAACAGTTTCATTTGGGAAAGAATGAGAGAAACCACTCTCAGCAATGCAACTATATATACCCTTACCTTGTACACACTAAACCCTCGGAATTACCCCCAAAAAAATAGTATGAACGTTTGGCGCACGCAAACATTCTTCGTGTGAGAAAAGTCAGTGCAAACAACGGCTCATGTGAAAAGCAGCTTATGTGAAATTTATATACCAATTGACTAGTAAGTGAGTTTGGGTGTCAAATTGTATTCGGTTGATCGGCTGTATCTAATCGGAGCCGGAGAGTGAGGAAAATAGGACACCACTTCGAGCACCAACGAGTAGGTGAGGTGACTGAGATGCGTGCCCTCTTCGAACGCACTGTATAGCAGAGATTGACCGGGTAAGTTTTAAAGATCGAACCCGTCACTGTATTAATTTACATGTTAACCGCCAGGGTGGATGGATGGGGCTCATCTATCGTGTCAAGGCGCTAGAGCTGAGCTAAGTGGTTAAGGCTACATTCATGAGACGAATTGGGTAAAATTGCTGGGTTTAGTAGTATGAGACAATTAATACATAAGAAAGGGAGATAAGCCCCCTGCTGACCGATATTTAGAAGGGCAGCAGTTATTGTTGGACGGATCTACCTATCTACAATCATATCGTTACTTGGTTGAACATAGTAATATTATAGGCTATCCATAATATTTCAATAGGGTAATTTAAGCATGCTTCCTTTTGGATTACTAAACCGGGCGGGCTTCCTGGTTGATGTCTCACATATCGGGTGCTCCATCTTGACGAGTCAGCCATATACACAAGAATGCTATTGCTTCAAGATGTACAGTTGTATGTACAACGTCACACTCGCACTTGGGTTCCCCATAATGCTCACCAACCTTCCGACTCTGATTGGCTGTCCCCCATACATATTAGTATGTATGTATGTATTACATAACCTATGAAAAGCAGAGGAGCGCGCCTCGATCGCTCAGATGGGACGCCCTCATCGAAAAATTCCCGGAAACCGCGTGGTCGTATTAGCCGGGAAGAGACGAACCGTGGGGCCCTAACTCAATCCCTCATCGTCCGGATAGGCAGGTGCGCGCGCGACCATGTCACAAAAAAAAGTTGCCTCCTCAAAAGGATTGCTCTGAAATATAATGCTGTAGATTAACAATAGTTGTTTGAAAATGGATTGAATTAAATGTGGATCATCTGGTAGATATTTGCATAGGCATATATATACATACATACATACATTCTTGCTCCTGGTGTGTGTGCCTGGATGGTGACTCTGAGACTCGGTGGCGTTGTCGACAGTGTGGTTTCGGCAACGTTGTCGACCGCCGGTTGCGAGAAGACCATCTGAGATATCAAGAAGCATTCCGTGTGATACTACTGTACATCTTCATTAGTATTCATCCGGTAACTCAATAGTTTTTACGATACGTCCCCACTCGTTCAATTTGTTACGATCTAGGTATTCAAGCTCATGTAGGTTGCACAGTCGCCTCGCCAAGCAGGGGTTGGTGCTGGCACTGCTGTACTGTTGTTACATACTGTGTACACATTCATTCGACGTGGAGATGGGACACTCAAGACGGGCAATGATGGTCAAGATTGTGCCTTGTTTTGGACCATCTTGACAAGTCAAACTGGGCTGAATAAACCCAAAGACATACATACTTATTCACGTCAAAAGCACTTTCCTGTAGTTAATATGTTTGCTTGTTGCTATAGTACGCCAGCATCCGATATACTATCAATACGACGAGCATTGCAAAGTAAATCAGACTATCTCCTCCTGCACAAAAGACTGATCGACTACACTACTAATCCGCGTCGTTACGTAGCCAGCCATCATGACACTATGCCTCCATCTATTTGTAGGATCTAATCTCTTTCCTCGGTGCTTACGCACGAGCGCAATCAACTCGTTACAGCTGAGACAAGCATGTATGCATAAGTTACATACACACATATGCGCAAACTCCTCAACCACAGTTTAACATACAAATATACTCGGTCCTCTAGTGTTTATGCTGGACTGCTACTACTTTATTGTGTCGCCGACTCACCGGGCTATGGAGGGAGCATACGCGTCATCATCATCTTGCGAGCCATGTACATACATATATGTATGTAATGCTAGTTGCCCCTCCATCATCATCATCATCACCACCTCCCCCCCCCCCCTGGGCCGGCAATTCCGCTACAATACTCGCTGACAACGCCCTAGTCAAAAAGCTCCAGTTTTAGAACAGAAACCGGTTGAAATTTAAAAACCAATTATTATTCACAAAAACCATAGTTACACCGCTATTACAACTTACATATATATATTAGTGCTCGTAACATCGTCATGGAGTCTGTTCGTTTTCGGCCAGTCAGCGCCACCACCAACCGACCATTTGCTATACATACATACATTATTACCGCGTACATTATTAGAGTAATATGCACATTGCGGAAAGAATTTACAGTTGTGCAGAGCAACATTATGTACATAACCACTAGCTTAAGCTCGGTAGAGTTTTGCACGAGTCCGCGTAATAAATTGGAAGATTGGTTGTGCAAGGACCGCCCAAATAAAGCCGGGCGCGAAGGGGTTTGGTCGTCGTTTAAGATTGTATTTTGTATCGGTCCATCTTGTCTCCCATGACGCGTTGCATGCGGACCGCCCCGACAACTAAACTAATCGCTAAACATATACGACGCCCCGGTTGCTGCACCCACACCTACTTTTCTCTCTCGCCTTCCCTGGCATGAATCTACCTTTTTTTTTTTTGTTTTTTTTTTTTCCTTTTTACTTTATTTTGGTGATTCAAACAGGTCTTTGTCTTTTTTGGTTATATGATATCTTTTGGCACTCGTCGGTATCGGTCTTTCAGAGCAGTGCATTCACGAGTCACAATCCGGTAACTGGTCGCGCGCGCACTCTGGTTTATCTTTTGCCTTGTCGTTGACGTGAAGAATCCAACAGCAACACCAGCACAACTTCACGGAACGCAGCGACCAGGGGTTTTTTTTTTCTTTCATTGAAGAATTTTCTCCAAGTCTTGCTATATTCCAGCTATTTCAAGATGCTACTCCGACGCTCGGTCGTGGTGTTCACTGCGCTCGTGGTTGTGATCTTCATCGGACTGACGTCGTTGTTATCGCTGGTTATCTCGGTCACGCCTGACGCGGTAGACATGAACGTACCAATGTCAATAACCCACGAGCAATTCTATATTGCACCTCCACAATGGCCAATCCGACCTCCTCCGAAATACTTCTTCGAGGCTGCGGTTAAGCACAAGGACTCAAAGAAATGGTTGTCGCTGCATTACGATCGAAAGTACTTCAAGGGAGAATTGTTTGATAAGGACCGTGAAATTGCGATCCGGAATATGCTTGCGGCCTGGTTCTCGTTTATTGACGAGAAAGGGTTTCAGTCGTGGATCGCTCATGGGTCGTTGCTGGGTTGGTGGTGGAACGGTAACCCGATGCCTTGGGACGTCGACGTCGACGTGCAGATGATGGTCAAGACGATGCAACAGATGGCCGCTGGGTACAACAACACATTCTACACCTACACCACCGATGAGAATGAGCAACGAAAGTATTATATTGATATTAACCCTTACTTCATCTACCGGTCACGTTCCAACGGACAGAATGTGATCGACGGTAGATTTGTTGATTGTCAGACTGGATTGTACATTGATATCACAGCACTGGCAGAAGCAGACCCGATCAGACGTCCAAATGTGATCTCATGCAAGAATAATCACAAGTACCTTGTCGACGATATATTACCTTTGCGCGAGACACTGTATATTGGAAAGAAAGCTTATATTCCGTACGAGTTCGAACGGGTGCTTCAAAAAGAGTATTCTCGCAAGGCATTGACAAATCCAAGGTTTGAAGGCTATGTGTTCACTAAAGCCGAGCAAAAATGGATTCCTGAGAAGGAGTTTAGAAATAGAGGAGGGGATATAAGTACAGGGTTAGGAAAAGGCGGTCCTGACGAATTACCGTACGAACGACTTAATCACGATACTCAAAAGTTATTTCAGGAAGCTACAATTGCTGCTGAGCATCGGGCAATTGCTAACGGTGCTGGTTCTAGGGCTGTGAATGCTATCAAGGCAGCTTCAGTGTCAAGGCCACAAACAGAATCTCCGGTCAGCAAAGAAAATGCTACACCGTCTCAAACTGGAACTGAGATCTACAAGGACAAGGCCGCAACGCCAGAAACAGAAGTCAAGGTCAGCGACCAGAAAACAAAAATACCTGAAACAGCGTCCACAGTTGGCGATAAGAGGACTGCCGTTCCAGAAACTGTAGCCAAGGTCAATAATGAGAACACTGCAGCACCTGAAGCTGGAGCAGAGATCAACAACGAAAACACTGCCACGGCAAAAACTGAATTTAAGGCCACCACTACTACGCTTGAAAGCGCAGCGATGCCATTACAAGTCGATCCGAATGATCCAAGGTTAAGTACTGCACAACGTGGTCTACGAACTGGCGGCGGTCGAAAACCGTCATAAGTTTCGTTTTTGGTCTAATTTTGTTTTATCGTTCTTTGGTCTTTATTACCAACTCGTCATCCTAGCACTAGATCGATGGTGCTAGGCACTTTTAATATCCTCATTAACCAGCATTTTTTTTTCAAAAAAAAAAGCTGGATGTTTAACGCTTGTCATTTATTGGGTTTCATTTTGTCATATGGTTCTAGTTCCCTGTTTGGTTTTGGTCTGCTACCAACGCAGTGTATATTCCTAGTTAAACCTTTTTATCAAATTTGGGTTGTACATACTTCTGTTTGAGTGAATCGGATATTTTCTCATCCTATTCAATTGATTTTTTTTTCTTTTTTTTTTGTTGTCCTTCAAAGTAGCAAGCTTTTTGAAGAAACACATTTTGGCTTTTTTTTTTCTCTTCTTTTTCGTGTTGTTTGATAAATTCACTTTTCTCTTTTGAATAATCACTTGTTTTTGGAAGATGGATGCGTGTTGTTACGATTTTTTTTTTTATTTTTTTTTTTTTGATAGGACAGGAACGAAGGAAACGTATGTGTATGCATATACATATTCATGTATGATATATTTGTACAGTATACATGAATAATCAATGCAGCGATTTCAAATAAACAAAGATTAAAAAATATATATAAAAACAAGACAAAATGCAAAATTCAATGATTATAATTTGAGAGATTCAACTTCCATCTTCGTTTGTCCAACTGCTATACCTGATGGAGTTTCGCCGAGCTAAAAAAAAAAACAATAAGTTATTAGCCAATAACAATCTAACTTTTAAACTTACAGCTTGAGTCAAGTCAACCCCAATCTCATCCAAAACTTGATTAACCACATCCTCGCTCTCTTCTTCTTCATCTTCCATCGCGTCATCGATAGCATCATCCATCATCTCTTGTCTTTGATCCATAATATCATTCTCCCTCTCAAACTCCATAGCAATCTTTTGAAGTTGAGGCAAATTCATAGTCCGATTCATTGATCCAAGTAACCTAGTCGCACCTTTCATACTCTGCATCATTTGTTCATTACTTCGAACAGTTTGGATTCGAAGTGACACTGCTTGCAATTGAGTACGCATCTGATAAAATTTCTGAATATATTTCCTTGTTCGTACCAAATCTTTAGCTTGAATCTTACATGCACCAATTTGATTCGCCTTGGCTGATTTTTTAATATCAGCTATTAATTTCTTCTCTTGTTGTTCAAGCTTCGTTCGCTCGCGATCTAATTCTCGCTGTGCTTTCTCCAGTGCTCGTTGATGCTACTATATTAATCGCTTAAACAGTCACAGCCGATAACTTAATTACTTACTTTACGTAATCGCTCTTGCGGAGTTATACGTTTTCCAAAAACCCATTCGACCACATTCATCGTGAAAGAACAATTTAAAAGATATCTAATCTGGGTGGGCCTTCTCGGAATTGGTGTTACTATGCGATCCGCGAGAAGTAAATTTCTCCAATTTCTTACAATTATCAAACCAAAGCTCGCAATGTTTTGTAAGGCGTATTCTGTCTTTACTCGCGTCTGAAAAGGCTCTGTGTAATTTGTGTCAAATCGATGCTATGTATTCGTTAAATCCTATGGTTTAATCAACTTCAAAGTCACCGCACTTGGCCGCGTTGGTTGTTGATAACGCCGCCAACGGTTCGCCCCTGCACGTGACTAATTTCGACCGGTTACGGACAATCCGTATTTTATTGTGCTTGTGGATAAATCTGTTATAGTTGCAACCGGGCAACAGCGAATAAATTGAATAAGAATTTGTTTCTACGATGTCTTCCGGTTTTGAGAAGAATTCAGCAAGCCCCCTGTTAACACCGTAATGGCAGAAACAATGACGCTCAAGGTCAGGGACGAATCACCAGCCCCGAGAGCAACAACCTCGAACGACAACCACACTGAGGAAGGTCTCACTATCTCGTTCTTTATTGGAACTCCAGTACCAAATCTTTTTGAATAGGCACGTTTTACACTTGGCTCTATCAGCGCGTCGCCAAAAAACGGCCGTGCGAGCTTCGACCAAGACCACTTCACCACATACTGTACTGCCTCAAGACGTTCTGAAAGCACTCAGCACTTTTCAGCATGACTTGGAACATCTTAAACAATAAAATTTGGGCCCCACAGCAAGGTTACGCAACTTAAGGCCGAACGGACGGACCACCTTTGATCCAGACGCAACGTGATCCGCCAACACCGCAGTAATCCAGAGATTGACGGCACTGGAGGAGACGCAAGCCAACTACGATCATCTTAAACACGAAAACACAAGCTTGCGTTTGACAAACGAGCGGAACCTTGCGGCTGCCGTCGCCTCCAAGCATAAAGCTTTGGAAGCGGCAATGAACAAAAATCACCGACACGAATGTTGGTGCCATTAATCAACAAAGAACGTTCATGCGTAGCGAGTTCACTTCCTTGCAGGGACGCGTGGACCGGACTGTACATGGCTTAGAGATTAAGATGGCAAAAATACTCGATTACAAAGTCACCTAGAACAAACAGCAACTGCAAGCCCAGAGCAAGGTGGTAGAGCAGATCAACTATAGGGCTAACTTTGCACTGGGCGAATCTAGATCGATTCATTCTAAAGCTGATTCTACCCCGACCAATTCGTAGCAGATCGTGTCTTACTCGAAAGCGAAAAAAAAAAAAAAAAAAAAAGAAAAAAACTTGTCTTGCCACTATCCGTGCCAGTCAGAAGGCTGCTAAAGACGAACCGCTGGCGCTCCCATCAATCTTCTAGAGATCGTTGAGCCCATCAATACCGAGGCTGGCGCGAAAACGGTTCACTATGTCAAAACCACACAGGCAAGTCATATTGCTGTCCAGTTGAACACAAACACTGCGATTGCTACTGCATCTGAATGGATACCCAAACTCGCAACTGTTTATTCATTACTCGACAGAGCATCATGGTATAAAGGTGTCCTATACGGCATCCCCATCATGCTCACTATGCCTGATCTCCTTAGCAGATCGGAGCAAGACAATGGTTAAGCCTTTCACTCGGATTTCGCATCATGAAGACTACTGATTACGGCAACATCGTGTTGCTCAGCTTTAAAGATAATGCTACTTATGCCCAAGCACAGAACCGGGGCATAATCTTGGACTACGAAAAATTTAAGATGACTCAGTACAATCCTGATACCAAAAGACGCCAGCGTCGCCAGTACATACCCTGCAACTATTAAAATCACTAAAATTACTGCCTCCACTACCGATGCAGCGGTCATTGTCGCTTCTACAGCTACAACTACTCCAATGGAGATTCAGACTCCTACTAGTCAACTTAGCATTGATTCCTCTCATGACAATTAAGGTACTCCAACAAAAATTGCCAAAAGAGAACAGATGCCACTTTTCTTAAGCTCAATCGCACCGAAGCTGACATACCCTCACTGCCGTTTGCTTGCGACCTATCGACAATAACTGGATCAGTATCTACGCTACTACCGAACACAGAATTCGTGCGGTGACATAGTGATATATACATACACAATACCACACATCACTTTAATTCGACCATTAGACACATTCTCCAACTGGGACATGGTCACAGTCCAGGTTGGCTCGACGCATCTGTATCACAAACATCTATTATCGCCCTGACAGCCCGGATGACGCTGCAGAGGTACCGCATCTGCTACAGCTTATCACAGCTACGCATCTCCGATAGATCATTGCTGGCGACTAGAATCTCCACCATCCCATGTGTGAGCAACCCAATACTGCTATCTCGGCCACGACAGCCCAATATGTGAATTAGTTTTTTGAAAATGACTGGCTGCTTTGCTCAACATCTAGTGTTGCTACTCACGCGTGGTGATTGATTTGGTATATGCAACTCCAGCTACTACCTCTGATCTACTTTGTTTTACTCAGGTCCTGGCTAGCCGGACACAAATGTACGTTCAGACCAATATTTGTTGGAATGGACGTTGCACAGTGCACACCGGATAAAACCCCGGAGAACCACGAACCCCTCTGAGCCCTGAACGCAACTTGAAGAAAAAAAATTGGCCACGCTTTGTAGAGATCCTGGAAGACAACATAGCGCAAAATCTCACCACCGGTCTGCTGCTGCTACTCAGGTAGAGGTGTTCTCAATTTGAGCGTTTGGCGGATCCGAGATCTGCCAAACCGTCACTTTCTTGGATGGCGGATATCGCATCCGTCAAACCGTGAACGCCTCTTAGATCTAAATCCATTGAATCCCTAAAGTGCACGCAGCCCATGTATGATGCGTTTGTTGTCTTGAACACCGTAGGGTAACGATGTAGCGAGAGGGTAATGTAGATTTACAAGTGGTCACGACAATAAGAAATATAAATAAATATAGAAAACTTATCGAATATGATTTACCACTGTATCCGTCAGTAACCGAGATGAGATGAACCGTATTATTTGAAATGTACTCACAAGCTCAAGTACTTGACCAAAAAAGGTACGTACAAGTGTAGATAATCTTCAAATGGGCCGCGTGCTTCTTATTATAATCTTCAAATGGGCCGCGTGCTTCTTATTATACAACGAAAAAAGACTTCGCAGAGTTACCCTATCACCAAACACCACAAACTTGCAACATGATGTTACCGCCGTGTCGCGTTCTAGGAATCCCTGAAGTGCCAGATGCTACTGATCACTTTCACAACACATTATGTCGCGTCAAATAGGACCAAAATGTTGGAGATTGCCACTCCACAGCAGGTAGCTACCCTAACCACCGGTGTAAGTAATATAACATACTAGGTTTCCAACCTTTACTTCCTACTCTCGAAGGGCTACCAACAACTACAGTAGGGGCGGATTATTTTTGGCATTGGAAGATCCCAGACTCAAACTGCGCGTGCGGCTCGCCCTATATGTAAGACCTCAACAGGGATCGTGACAAAGGGTTTAGTAATCCAATAGCAAGCTTAATTACGCTTTAGAAATACTATGGATAGCCTACTACTAGTTCAACCAAGTAATTTTATGATTGTAGATAGGTAGATCTGTCCAACAATAACTGTTGGCCTTTCCAAGTATCGGTCAGCAGAATGTAGCCATAACCACTAGCTCAGCTCTAGCGCCTGACACCATAGTAAAATATTGCCAATTCACATCGATTTGTTCCCAGGACGCATCATTGGGAACGATATTCTGCTTCTGATTGGCTGGCGCTGCGAGAAGCGCTTACCCGACTGATCAAAAATTTGGTTTACACATTGTTAGATCACATTTTTCAACCTCTTCTTTCTAATTAATTTATTTCTAAATAAAAAAAATTTTGTTCCTATGAAAAGCAATTCCTAACAATTTTTTCTAAGACTTATCCACGTTTCTTTTTTTTCGACATATTACTCTCAAAGATACGGATGCCCACACTCTACCACCAATTATTCTGAATACGGACTTGTCGGTCACTTTACTGGTTTAGTTCACTGCAGTCTCTAGACATGTAGAATTTATACACTATACATACTTCTCTACGCCACATCTGTACCTCGTTATTCTAACACAATAGAGTACTTACTTGACTACCTTGCCAGCTGATAAAGTCTGGAACGTGCAGAAGTATCTCATTCTAAAACTTCCACAGGCTTTTCCAAACCTCAAACATCAGGATGGTACCTTCAGGGAGACTCACTAAGTAGTAGTAAGACCGCGTTGACCTCCTAGCCGAAGCCTTGTTGCGAAGACATGCCCAAGCCATGCCAACGCCAATCGAGCCAGACCGTGCTGATTGGCCAGAGCTCGCGCAATCAGAAGGGAACATCCAAAAGTCATCGTGGCTGCATCCATTAGTGACGCATTCGGTCAGCGATTACGATTAAAACTCGTCACTTGCATGCAATTTGGATAGCAATAAACTTCATTTGCACCCCAGCTATACTGTGGTTATCCTTAAGCCCAAGAAGCCTGATTATTTGATTCCTAAAGCTTACCGACCAATCACACTACTAAACGTGTTAAGTAAGTTGCTGGACCAAATTATCCCTACAAGACTCCAATAGTTTTGCCCGCGACCTCTTGCCTGCCATGCAATTTAACGGTCGACCAGGTTATATAGTGCGCCAGATTTCGTATCAACTCTTGTCCATGCCATTGAAACGCATACGGAACCCACTTCTGTACTCCTCATCGATCTTCAAGGTGCATTCCATCATGTGGACCATGCAACACTGTTACAGTCTTTTATTTGTAAAGGTCAAAAAAAGAACTAGAAAGTAGTAATTATCTGTCAAGGAACTTATTACTGAGTAACTGGATTAATGAGTTTGACATGCATGTCGACGCATCTTGATAGGTCATTAATTTACTTTGACTTGTCACACCTTATTCTCGAAACGGCTATATAATGAGATTACTCATTTAGTCTCATTATTTTTTACAACCTCTTACCATTCAAACAAAGCTGCAGTATCCCTAACGAATCGGATAGCGTAATTTTGGTCTAAGATGCATTCAGCGGCTAAATCAAGTTTTCAATGATAATAAGGCGTAGATCAGTATGCCTAGATATCGTCACCGATTGTACGCCTACAATCAACTCAAAGTGTAATTATTTTGCAATTCAATCCAGTGACAAAAAAAAAGTCAAAAAGAACTCTAGCAGCCTAGACGCTAAGCCTAGAAAATTTGAGTGTGACATTGTAATCAAATGGGTTATTTAGTATTTACTGTCGGAGCACAGAATATAAAATAGAAACAAAACACATACATTTTCCAAGTCTAATAGATGATACGCGTACATAGTCAAGTTATCAAACCGACGACAAAAAGAAATAATAATAAACTAGTAACTAAAAATGACATAAAACACCGCCATGAAAGCAAATTACCAGAGGAGAGAAGAAAATGACATTCAAAGGTTAGCTTAAACCTCTTGTATGGAAACGACTTGACCTTCTTTCTCGTTCTTTTCCACTCCCGAAGACATAGATCCCATATCCTCTGCTTCGTAACCAATTGTTTCAATCGG